>CATIWO010489436.1:0-10618 GCA_949673435.1 Macaranga tanarius
ATGACATTCCACAATATAACATATATATATATATATATATATATATATATATATATATATATATGTGTGTGTGTGTGTGTGTGTGTGTGTGGAGAAGAGTCAGGCGGGCCGGTTGAATATCTGGACTCGTTTGTGAAAAAAAAAATAGTGCATTGCTCTGCAACTAGTTCGAGTCAAAGTAGGAGAGGAACACAGAGATCGTGAGCAAGCAGAGGGTAACGAATTGTGAGGCTGATTTCACTTCCTTCCTGCAGGAAATTAGGTACTTTTTTTTTTTAACATCGCCAATTGCTGTTCTAAAAAAGACACTAAACAAACACTTGGGATTTTTTTTTTGTTTTTTTTTTTCGCAGGAGCGCCTCAGCAATTCTTTCTCTTTTACTTGCTACCGATCGATGGCAACTGAGCCTGTAATACCCTTTTCTGTTTCCGTTCATTTCCATGTTTTTAATGCATTTTCCATTTTCCATTTGTTTTCTTTAATTTTCTGTCGTCGGATTTTGATGTAGAATGATTGGCTTTTCTACTTGTTATATTCATTAATTGAAGAAATTATGAATTGGGTATGAGTTAATGTAAAGAATTTTGGTGTGGAAACTGCTTTGTTGGCATTTGGGTGATAGTATCTAACCAAAGATTGATTTTTTTTTTTTTTTTAATGAGGATATTAATGTCTGAGATAATTTGCTTTAGGTATTAGGTAATGCTGATATTGTTTTGGCCATATTTAGTAGTCTTGGGATCACATAAGTGTGATTATCTCAAGAACTTTGGTAACTTTAGCAAAGAACGTAGGGGGAGACAAATAAACTAGGGTAAGTACGTTGTTTTTTTGGCAAAGATTGTTGCGAAGAGGGTGTTTGTGAGAATCAGAAGTCAGGACTATCACCAATTCGTTATCAAAGAAATATTAGTGGAAAAACATGGGATATGTTTTTTTATGTTTGTAAAAGGATGAAGCTTCTTACAAAACTGGAATTTGTAGTTATATTAGTTTTAGAGTATGATTGAAAAGAAGATGTATGGGAACAGAGTGGCTGTTCTGAGGGAAAGTGGATACCCAAGAAAGCATCTGGTGTGACTTCAGGTTTTGTTGCATAGAAGGTTTGTAATTTGTACTAAGGATTTTGCTTCAATTGAGGAAACATTTCTAAGAACAGATTGTCAACACTGTGCATGGTTGTCTATGTCTTTAATAAGATGTGTATTGGCAAGTGATTAGGCGATCACTGCAAAGAACCAGCTAATTGATCCTGGTTCATATTAGATGGAGTTTTATTTTGAATGTGCAAAGAGTACTAGAGGTTTCTTTATTTATTTATTTTCTTTTTGACTTTTGACCTTTCCCCTTTCTTTCTTTTGAATAACTGAAGATGGTGGTTGCTTTGTCTTTCACTCGGTAGTTCTTTTTTATTGATTTCCTTAGGGAACAGTTAGATTTGGTCTAATCATGCAAAACAAAAATTTACTGGAGCTGTTAGTTGATTTGTGATTAGGCCTCAAAGTCAACATGTCAATAAATTTGTGATAATAATGATATGGAATTTTAGACCTATATTCACAGTTTAAATGGTGCAGAGAATAATATCTCAACCTGTTGAACCATTTAAACATTGGACAATCTATCACATTTTCTGCCTATTGTTGTGCTCGATTTTGAGCTCTATTTCTTTTCTGCTACTTGTCTGATTTCTCTAAATATTTTCACTTTTCTTAATTGACGTACAATCTACTGAAAGTTAAATGAACTGGATTAGAAAATCACATGATAAAGTTTTCTTTGATTTAAGTCAACCTTTAAATATTTTTTTTTTGTTTCGATTTTCATCTGGTCTTTCTACTCTTCGACTGATTGATGCAGTATTTCTTGCATAGGCTATGTATATCCGGGTTAAGCGTAACAAGACAACATACTTTATCCAATGTGGTCCAGCTGAGAAAGTTCTGGAGATTAAGCAGAAACTGCATGTCCTAATTGACAAGCCAGTTAATGATCAGCGACTAACCTTAATGGTGAATGGGGAAGTGTTGGATGATTCAAAGTCATTGGCAGACCACCATGTACACTTCTAGTAACCTTGTTTAAAAAAAAATCTATATATGTTTTCAGGTTTAAAAACACTGAAGATTGTTTGGAAAAGGCTTGTTTTGGTTGGATTTATTCTTTAAATTTCATTCACCTTTCTTTGTATTTATTGTATCTTTTCAGGTTGAAAATGATGCTGTCGTTGCACTAACTCTAAGAAAAGGTGATCCCTCTTGTCCTTGCGTTTCTAATATTTGTTTGTTTCATGCATATTCCTTAAAGAATCTTCCTGAATTTCTTTTGCATGATTCTTTTGAGGATAAACATTTTAAGGATTTTAAAATGATTTCAATGCTCTCTCCCCTTCTCCATCCTTCCTTGCTCTCCAATACTTTTTGGTCTTTTGTTATTTTACCTTTCAGTTTTGCCATCTATTTTGATGCTAAGTTTACTCGAGTTTTGATTATTCATTGATATATCCCCATTACAGTTAAGGATGTATCGTTGTCCTTTTACACAATTCCTTTCTAACAAGATTAAAAATTTTGATTTGTATTAATTTTCATATGTGGATAAGTGGTTATTTTTTCATGATATTATGCATGGATCAGATATACCATGGCGAATTCTTCAGAAAAAATTGTGTCTTCCACAACGGAATCTGATAAGTGAGATTTCGAGGAAGTGTTTACATAATCTTCTTCTGTCCGAAGAAATGATTCATCGAAATAATGAGCCACCATTGATATCGACACATCTGAGATCGCCAAATGTTCCGGAGTTCCTCTATTCCATCCTTTTCCTTCTTCTTGTTGCTGGATATTTCGTTCATACACATCTTCTCTGTTTCCCAAGCCTATAGTGAGTTATAGACAGAGTTCGAAAAGGTCAAATCTCAACACGAAATACTGTAATCTGAAATTTTCCAGATCAGTTTTTGTGAGACTGAATGGTTCTGTTCTTCCTGAATTTTTTCTACTCTTAGCAGAAGGCATTACGAATATTGGTACACTTTAGGAGCAATGCTTTGTGGTTATTACTTGCTTGGTTATTACTTGCTTTTGTTCACTCATGCATATCTTAAAAAAACTACAGTTGGAATCTATTCTGATTCAAATGCTTGTTCCCTCTGTTTCTGTTCATTTGTGTGCTCCTGAAAGTCCAATATGGATTGTCCCATTAATTTGACATATATTAAATCTCTGGAGCAGGTGCATTAGAGCTTTCTCATAGAAAAGAATCTGATAACTAACATGGTTATAATACACAATTATAACTAATTTTGTTTGTGCTTGCTGATATTTTTTTCCCCTTTCTCTTCCAGATGACAATGAGTTTGAGGATATCAATATTGTACGGCCAAATGATTTCTACCAGAATCGTGATGGAGAGGGTGGCAATTGGTGAGCCATGAAAATGCATAGCTGCAGCATGATAGTGTAGGTACAGCTATATACATATACTATAGTTGTCTGATGTGTTTAGTATTGGATATTTTTGGTACCATAAAAGTATTGAAGTTATATTTCTAATCAGAGTTTCTGGTGTAAGCTGAAATTTTCATGATTATGATGTGAAGTGACTTGGAAAATTTAAGTGAGATGCTTAATATCAGGATGCAAGTTTGGACATTTGGGTCAACAGAACTATATGGTTTTCTCCTGCCTCCATATATGATAGTGTGCTGTCTTAAAAAACATTTAAAGAGAGAGCCATGAATTTTGGCTTAGGACAATATGGATACAAGCAATAACTATTTAAGTTTTACTAGAAGCTATCAACTGTTTCAGTTTGTTGCTCCGAATACATGGGAGCTTGAATGCCACAGTACTTGTAATTGCCTTATTATCACTGGTTGTAATTCAAAACATGCTGGTTAATGCCCTTAATTTGCCTTTGGCTTGTTATAAAACTTTATGCATCCATTTGGATGGGCTCCTTGTTAAAGCTAGCTGCAACTGCAATAGATGTCCTTTTATGCAATTTAATGAAAGACTGCTTTTGCTATTACATAGGGTGGTTTAATTTATTTTTACTGAATTTTTCAAGTTCAATTACTGGAACTATTGGTGTTTTTTGCTTGCTTTTCAATTGTCACTTCCCAAGATAAATTTTAGATCCTTCTGGTTTAGTCCTTGAAGTAATTAATTTTTGAATGTTTATAAAAAGTAAGTATATGGAGGTGCAACTTTGAACTTATTGGAAAATAAAATACTTTAATCTTATTCTGAAAAAAAAAATGATCTGATGCATGTAATTGAAGTCGTCACTCCACTTGTAATTGTTTTTTTTTTTTTTTTAACAACTAATTAACTTCGATATTACAATAGAAAGTCGAAGTAAGGAAACCATAAGGCCATATCCAACAAACAAAGCCCATAAAACATTTAGAAATGGAACATAGAAGCAATCCAAGTCTCCTATCCTATCATGGTTCATGGCTGGAAGAAGGTGAAGAGTTAAGCTGATATTAAATTGAGATTGCTCTTTGTTCTATGGGTAAAGCATGACTATTGATTCCTCTGGAAGATTGGCCAGCTTATTTGTTTTCATCCCTTTCACAAAAGAAGGACACTGAAAGACCGCAAATAGCCGCTCGATCTCATCGATCGAAAGAGAAATTTTATATTCCAGATCTACAAAACAGCAGCAATGCTTGAGAACCAGCTGCACAAAAATCATAAAAAACCAAGAAAAAACTAAGATAAACACACACAAATATATTATAAAAAATCATAGATCTAGAAAGTACTTGATAGAAGGAAAAGAAAAAGGGAAGGAGGTGGTTGCTAGTCCAAGGACCGGCCACACCCCCTAAGAAGAAAAAACACAAACTACTATTCACAATGAGAGAAAAGGCAGAGAAGAAATTGATGTTCACATTCACCATTAGAAATTTAATTATTCAAAGATGTTCAATTAACATAGAGATAAAAATAAATAATTGATCCAAAGCTATTCAATGTATTTTACAAATTGGAAAATAAAAATCCTAGACCACTCCCTCATCAATTATAGAGTACTACTGACTACTTCTTATTATGAAATTAATTGTAATATAAAGTAAAGATGTTCTTTGTTCATTTATGTATTAATTGAGGAAATTTTTTTCTCTCGCTAATATATAAGTTATAATTGCTAAAAACAGTACATCTCTGTTTCTTTATATAAAAGTTATAATTGATAAAAGAAACATCTCTGTTTTTTTTTTTTTTTGTAAACCACTGATATTCAGATTCCATTGGACTTTAACTAATTTAATTTGATCCGGATATAACCATAAGGACAGTAAGGTCTCCCAACAACTATTTAACGTGATTTTTTTTATTAATAAAAATATTCTGAGGTGCAGGGTTCGAATCTTAGATCATATGATTTCCATGTTAATCATAATAAAAATATCAAATAGTTTAAAATATCAATAAAATTCAAATATTATTGGAGAAAAATAATCATTAAATCATTTTCTCATTATCAATACACATCTCTTTTCCAATTGTTTGGTTAATACACCTCTCGTTAACAGCTGAGCTAACCCCTTGCATTAATATATCCAAAAAGGGGAATCTGAGAGAATAATATGCAACATGTAATGACATGCAAATAATAATAAAGATAAAAACCCTAAGCTAATTGAGAACGACATAATGGGCAAGAACGTCTAGTCCACAACCAGCGAGCGATGCATGCTCTATGAAAAACATGACAGCAAAGTGCTTTTCTTCCATCTGATTTCTCTGTGAACTTCTCTTGACAAATAACACACGCATTATCCCCAACTACTGCACCACCTTCACATTCTTCAAATATTGTTAATGGAGGCACTTGAACTAGCCCTAATGGTTCATCAACTGCTACTGCTTTCAGGTAAGAAACCTCTCTCGCTACTCCTAGCTCATCCTTTAGACTTCTTACAATGTAATCCATCTCTGCGATACCTTCTTCTTCTCCTTCTTCTCCTCGGCCGATTCTTTGCAGTCTGCCATACTCCACCACGATGATCGTCTTAGGCCTTTTAGTGCAAAACAAATTTTCAAAACTTAACCAAAAATTATTCTCAAGATACTTGGCTATTTCAGCTCCCAAGGGCTTGATGGTCTCCGGCAAAGATTGATATGCGTTTGCCATAGCAGAATGAGCATGTTCTTTCAGTTCATTAATGGGAACCCTGTTGTTGTTGCTGCTGCCGATGATGCATGGAAGCTTGACTGGAATCAACTTTCGCTCCTCTACTGGTTTCGAAGAAGTACAGTTGTTTAAGAACAAGAACATTATGTTTCCATTAATGGGTATGTCTACATTCCACTTGAACACTCTTATTTCTCTGATGCTAAGTGCTGCGGCTGCTTCTTCTTCTCCTTCATCACCAGGATGATCATCTTTTGACATCTCTAAAATTTAACTTTTTGTTTGGTGATAGGTTCTTTTGCAAAACTATATATTTGTTTCTTCGATCAATTTTGCAAAGAAAACGCTTTTCTTGCAAATCCAAGTTATAATAGGAAGAATTGGTTATAAATATAATATATGCTTGCGTTGAAAGAAAAGATTTCCTTACAGTAAAGGGATTAAGAGAGAAAAAAATATTATGTTTTTGAAAAGGAAAAATATTATTGTTTTTAATTAATAGGGAGTTCATACTAAGTTTTCTCAAAAAGGAAAAATATTAGCAATTAAAGTCATGACATTTTTTAATTTGTTATTAGAGATGGGTTAGAAATATATCAAACACATCACTTCACTATATTGAATTTTGCCGGTGAGACAGATATCTAATGGTCACTTCTTGTCAAAGGTATTATGAAATGTACGTAAGGTACTATTGTGATTTGTCAAATTAATTTTCATTTAATTTAAAAGGGGAGATTTATCTCTATTATACAGTCCATCAATATTTACCTATTATGAAGTCTACCAATATTTAGGTGGTATGATTTAAGTGTAGGTTCAAATCCCTATTAATAATAAAAAAAAACCTATATTAAATTTTTAATTTTTAAATTTTGTTATGTTCAACTATAATTTTTTTTTTCTATTTTAAAATTTATACCAAACAATATACTCGAATTTACAAATTTATTATAAATTTGTCTTATATTTTAATTTTAATATAAATGTCTCTATTTAATCAGTACTTATTAAATATAGTCCAACATACATTTTAATCAAAATTAAGTGTGGCATCGTAGTCTATTGCCACATCCAATGTAAAAGATCAAATATTTGTAATTTGTAATAAATTTGTTTCAATTTGTAATTTTGGTAAAAAAATTATAATTTTAAAATATATTATATTTTACTATTAAATTTATAATGCTTAATAGTGAATTGTAATATGTAAAATATCTATTACTTTTTGTTATTTAAAAATAATTTTTTAAATATATATCATTTATTTAACATTGGAATACATTACTTTAATTAATAAATTATTTAAAAATAAAATATATTCACATAATTAATAATTAAATTTTTAAAAAAAATTATATATATATATATATATATATATATATATATATATATATATATAACACTCATGTGTTCAAAATGTAATATACAAATGATGTAGTACTAATAAAATTTTAACAATTCTATGAATATGTTTTTTTCTTTTGGTTAATAGAGAGATTATATAACTTAAATATCGATGGACTACACAATATGGAGCAACCATCCCCTTTTAAATTAATTATGGCAGGATTCAAACTCTACACTTCATAATGCCCTTAAAGAAAGTTATCACTTAACTACTCATTTACTGGTTATATCAATATGTATTCAATAAAATAATTCATTAATTATATTTTATAAGGGTAATGATACGTGTGTGGCGCTACACGATAATATTTTTAATTACTAAATTCTCCCTCATTTATAAGGGACTGTTTATTTTTAAAGACATTTTAAGAATAACGCATACGGAATTATCTACCTTTTTTTCATTTTATAATGTCAAAAATAAAAATCAATCATAAATAAAACATAATCGTATCTTTTGTTCCGTAACTATATAAGAGGGCACCCTTTCCTCGTAACTTCATATATCTAATCTGATTTAACACTTTGATACTGCAATCTCTGTCTCTTGGCCGCTGCCTGGCGCGCAGTAATGTCGCCATTGCTGCTGCTGCTGTTGCTTCCTTTTATTCTTGATGTTGTACTCATGTGATGATTCATATTTAGGCAACATCTTTGGGTCGCAAGGTAAAGGGTCAGTCCAAAAATACCTTGCATTAAGTGCATCCTTAGCAGATATCCTCTTTGATGGATCAAGCACCAGCATTCTCTCTAATAAATCTACTGCAAATCGATCAACACCCCTAAAAACCTCCTTAATCCGTGGCCTCATCGGACAACCATTTGGCCTGAACCTCTTGTACAGAGGAAGCTCAAAAGCACCAGGCCAGTTCCCCTGATCAGGAGCTCCACAGAGCTCAAATATTTTCTTTAATTGGCTGGCCTTACTATCCCCACATATTATCGGATGTCCTGTCAAAAGCTCACCAAAAATGCAGCCCACCGACCACATATCCACAGCAGTACTATAATCTCTCGCTCCAAGCAGCAACTCTGGTGGTCTATACCACAAAGTAACAACATTGTTCGTAAGATGGTGTCGGTGTCCTTGTCTTTGTCTCAGATATTGGTCACAAGAACTCTCAGAACGCAAGGAACGAGCTAGTCCAAAGTCTGCAATCTTCAAATTACCCTCATTATCCATCAAAATATTAGCACACTTAATGTCACGATGAACTACATGATTGTCATGGCAGTAACTTAGTCCTGCAAGCAACTGCTTCATGTAGCACTTGATCTGGGGTACAGTAAAGCAAGTTGCGAATCTCAAATTACAGCGATTAGAAAGGCCTGCAAGATCATGCTCCATGTACTCAAAAACCAAGTAATTGTCACCCATGTAATTGCTTTTATGATCTGTTACGATCTCTTTGAGGGTGATGACATTATCATGGCGAAGTTTGGTTAGAAGCTTGATTTCTCTAATGGCTGTTATAGGGAAACCTTCTTCTTCATTGTGTGGTGTTAGTAGCTTTTTGACTGCTACTGTTTTTCCCGTTCCGATTTCTGTTCCCTTGAACACTTGACCGTAACTTCCTTCTCCGAGTATGTCTACTCTCCGGTAGTTGTCTATGCCGCGACACCAACATTGCTGCGGCGGGTCTTGGATGTTGAGTTGGCCTAGTGCTGCTATTGGCATGTCTGCTTTGTTCCAAATTCTACACGGAAAACATAGAAAAATAATTAAGCTATGAACACATGCATATATAAACCAATTAAGAAGAGCTTATATATCCTATTCTTAAAAGGAAAGGATTTGGTAGTGTATTCATTGAATATATATATCCTATATAAACCAATTTCTTCCTTCTATAAATGCCAATAGCTTCATTGAATATATTCCAATAGCAACAACACATTTATTTATTCTAACAACTACAAACACTGGAGCGGTGGACTTGGTATGTGGAGAAAGCAACGAAGAGAGATGTCGTACCTGCTGCCGCACTTGCACTCACGACGGGCCGTGGATCAGGCCATCTTGGCTGAGGAAGAGCCTCTCCTCTCGTTGTCATCCGATTTGGACATGATTGCGACGAGACCTGCATGCAGATGGATGAAGTACTGGCTTCTGTTGCGGAGACAATAAAGAACTCTGCTGTCATATAACTTGTGGATATCACAGAGGTACCTGATTTTAATACAATGTATGAGCTTTATGATCCATCAACGGTCATGTTTTTCTTCAGGAACAAGCACATCGCGATCCATCTTGGGACTGGAAATAACAACAAGATCAATTGGGCTCTCAAGGAGAAGCAGGAATTTATTGACATTGTTGAGACTGTGTACCGTGGGGCAAGGAAGGGCCGTGGTTTGGTTATTGCTCCTAAGGATTACTCCATCAAGTACCGCTACTAAAGTGTTTGGGAAAGTTAATCAGTTGACCTTGTGTTGACATTAAACTATATGTTTGCATAAACCTCGAAAGCAATAGATAGGTGCAATGTGCTGGTTAACATATGAGTTTCTTGTAGTATTACTATTTCTGTTCCAGTATTGTACATCGAAAGAATGTATCTCGATTTGAAATGATGACTTTTATGAAAGTTATCAAATCAATATCAGATTATTTCAGTTGAAGATCAAGAAAGCAAATGTTGTTGGAGGAAGAAGAAGATAGAAGTGTTTAGAACTGATAGCTTGTATTATATTTTTTGATAATGGGTCCAAAAGAAAAAAAAAAAAAAAAAGCCTAAGGGGTGTATTGGATTATGACTTTTAATGACTTTTATAGACTTTTTTTCAAGTGAATGACTTTGACAGATTTTATAGATTTTTAATGACTTTTGCAGAGTTTATAAATTTATCAATGACTTTCATAGAGTTTATTTTAAAAGACTTCTATAGAGTTTATAATTTGTCAATGACTTTAAAAGACTTCTATAGAGTTTATAATTTGTCAATGACTTTTATAGACTTTATTTTAAAAGACTTTTATATAATATATGAATTTGTTAATGACTTTTATAAACTTTTATACACATTTATTAACTTTAATAGACATTAATAAAC
>CATIWO010489659.1:0-16768 GCA_949673435.1 Macaranga tanarius
GATTGTACCATTGAGTGTCACTCAGAGAAACCAAATATGGTAGAAGATGCATCGAGCTAAAAAATAGTAGAATGTTCTCTTAGATAATTGGTTATGATGTAGACAATTTAGTAGCGTTGCGGAAAATGAATGCTATACTTGAAATTGAGAGAAATTATTTACTTGCTACCTTACAAGTTAGACCATCATTAAAAGATCAAATCCAAAGTGTTCAAATGGAAGACTTATATTTGAAGAAGATGAAAGAAAAAGTAGAAGTTGGAACCAATTCTTAATTTACCGTTGTGGAAGATGGTGCGTTGATGATGGAAGGTCGTATGTGTGTACCAGACATTGGAAAGTTAAGGAGGAAAATTATGGATGAAGCTCATTCTACTCCTTATGCAATGCATCCTTGAAGCACTAAAATGTATTGGGACTTGAAGCCTTACTATTGGTGGCCAATAATGAGAAAGGATGTGGTAGAGTTCGTTGCAAGATGTTTGACTTGTTAATAAGTAAAAATGAACATCAAGCACCTGCAATAAAATTACAACCGTTAAAGATTCCCGAATGGAAGTGGGAGAAGATTACAATGGATTTTGTCATAGGATTGCCTAGAACTTTTCAAAAACATGATGCCATATGGATAATAGTAGACAGATTGACTAAAGTGGCTCACTTTTTACCGGTTCAAACTAGTGATTCTCTGGACAAGTTAGCTTCTTTGTATGTTGCAAAAATTATGAGATTACACAGAATTTCATTGTCAATTATGTCTGACAGAGATCCTAGATTTACTTCTCATTTTTGGGTAAGTTTGCAACAAGATTTGGGCACAAAATTGCATTTCAACATGGCTTTTTATCCTCAGACAGACGGGCAATCAGAGAGAACTATTCAGATACTAGAAAATATGATAAGAGCTTGTGTGCTTAAGTTTAAAGGCAATTGAGATGATCATCTACCATTGATCGAGTTTACTTATAATAATGGTTATCATTCCAGTATCGGGATGGCTCCATATGAGGCGTTATATGGGAGAAAAAGTCAAAGTCCAGTTTGTTAGGATGTTAAAGGATTAAGATAACTAGAAGGGCCTGAGTTGATTCAAGAAACAGTTGACAAAATATAAATAGTTAAGAAGAGTCTCAAAGCGGCACAAGATTGGCAAAAGAGTTATGTAGAATAACATCGAAGAGAAATGGAGTATCAAGTAGGAGAGAAGGTTTTCTTAAAGGCGTCGCCATGGAAAGGGGTTTTGAGATTCGGTAGACAAGGAAAATTGAGTCTGAGATACATTGGATCTTATGAGATTATCGAGAGAATTGGACCACTAACATATAGATTGGCACTACCAGTGGAATTATCAACAATTCATAATATATTTCATGTGTCTATGCTATGGAGGTACCAATCGGATCAGAGCCATATTGTGCAAGAACCGGAAATAGAAGTTTTCGAGACACTAACCTATGTGGAAGAACTAATGAAAATTCTAGATCGGAAGGTGAAGCAATTAAGAAACAAGGAAATCCCAATAGTGAAAGCAAAATGGATTCATCATTCTCCAAGAGAAGCAACATGAAAAGTGGAAGATCAGATGAGACAGAAGTATTCGTACCTCTTTCCCGATAGTGGTGAGTAATAAATTTCGAGGACGAAATTTTTATAAGGAGAGGAGAATTATAACACCCACATTTTTAGATGCACTATTCAAGCATTAAATTTTAGATATGAGTATGTGAATGTTAGTAGAGAGGGGCATAATTATTAAGAAATTTTTGGACCTATTTGTCAAAATAAGAAGTTGAGGGTTATCGTGGTAATTAGTCAAGTTTATTAAGGGTGTGTAGAGATATTGTGGAGATATTATATATTATTTAATTAAGAATATTAGGATTATATTATTAAAGGATAAATTAGCATTTATGGGAGAAGAGATCTTAGTGGGAATTTGGTGTATTTTGATTGGTTGGGAGTATTTGAGTGCATATGTATGTGTGTGGGTGTAGAGAATTCATTAGGAAGAAGAGAAGATTGAGCTTGAGAGATTTTGGGTAAATTGATCATTCTCTACACATCTAGCAATCAATTTAGGGAGCTTTAAAAGATCTATAAGACTTTGGGAGCATCTATTTGGTAAGTCTTGCATTTAATTTGGTTAATTAAAGTTAGGTTTACATGTTTCAAATTTATGTTCTATTTTAGTTTTGCATCAGTCTTAGTATTTTAGCGATATCTAGAGTTATAGAGATCTAATTTGAGCAAGGTTTGATGCTTTAAAAATTTCAGAGTGTCCTCTACAACTTTTATGTTTTGTACTAAAGCTGATTGTGTCGTTAAAACTAACTTGCATAGCTCTACATTTTTGTACTCCTGCTATTGACTCTGTTTTGCCCGGATTAAATCAAAAATCTATATTTAATTCCATGCATGTCCAAATTAAGAAATTCCAAATGGAATTTGTTGTAGACTCATTTGGCTAGCCTCAGTATGAATTTTATGATTTCTAGACTTGTGTAGGCTACTTTAAGGCACATTGAACCTAGGGCATGTAATTGCATTGTAGTGCAAGTGCTATGAGGCTAAGTGGTATTGATATATGAATTATGTGTATAGGTATTGATAAGGATAGAGGTGGTACCAATCAATAGGAGAGCTTCTCTTTTAAAAGAGTTGAAGCACCTTGTGTAAGTGATTATTAATATAACAATATATATATTGATTCTCTTGAAATGAGAAATGTGATGCTATGAATGAATTTAGTAAGATATGTGATGTGTTGAGAAATGAACATATGAGAATTATATTGCTTAAAATGAATTGGTAATTGTGTGATAAGAATGAAATGAAGCATGTATATATATGTGTTATGAGAAATGTGAATTGTGTTGAATGAATTGATAGAATGTGATGTGAGGAAATGTTTGATTGTTGAAATGTTAAATATGCACAATTTATGAATTGATTGAATATTGATGAGGAAATGTGAGAAAAATATGAAAAAGTGAGGCTGAGCCGGGCGAATAGCCTTCACTGAAAGTGAAATCTGGAACTGAGCCGGGTGGATAGTTCCAGTAGTGGTCACAAGTGAAAAGATGAATTATGAGATGGGTAAGCTAAGTTGAGTGAATAGCTACCCGATAAATTATATGTGAGGATATGAGGATGTGAGACTGGGACTGAGCCGGGCAGATAGTCTCAGTATATGACTACTTGTGAGAAATGTGCATATGAGGTGGTTTTGGCCGAAAACTAAATTATGTGGTATTATGAACGAAAGTGTGGTTAAATGTGATATTATATGAGTTAAGCTTGTATATGCTTTGTATTTGTTGTGTTTATGATTGAGATGTGTTGGAATCGCATCTATAGTTCATACTTGAACTTAGTCTATAAGATTGTTGTTATTATATCACTTAATTAGTTCCTGAGAAGTGATATATGTATTATTATGTTAATAATTGCTTATTGAGTCGCAAGCTCACCTCCTTTGCAACTATTTTTCAGGAAATAGTTAGTCTGAGCTTGAGGCTTGTATAGTTTGTGACTTCCGGAGGCTCGAGGTGTGCTTAATAAACCAACTCCATCTTCATCGTCATGTATCACTTACATAATTATTTATGATGTTGTATCCATTTTGAGTGTATGTAATGTTGAGTTACAAAAGTTGTGGTAGTGTGAATTTTGGCATTAAGAATGCACTATGTATGTGAATTAGAGAATGAATTGTGATGTATATATGTATGACTTATGAGTTTGTTTAATGTATATATATAATTTGGATATGCTATTTTATGAATTTTGTATGAGAAGCATTGTCCAAGATGTTTTATATGTGTGCAATGCTATTAGGTGTGCTTTAAGCAGGTTTTGGGATAGAGCAGGGGAGGGGCTGAAACCAGCCATTGGTGAGCACCAATGACCACCAGTCCCCTCATAACTGCCAGTGACCCTGGCTACGGCCAAACACTGGTGAGCACCAGTCCCATAAAAAAAATATTTCCTTATACATTTCATTACTTGTTTCACTTGCTTGTATACTTATTTAAATGTATGGTTAGAAATGTTTATGTGCATTACATTAATCTATATGTATCCATATATCATGGAATACATTCTTGGACGAGTGTTGGGGTAATTTGAGGCCACGTGTTGCGAGTCTCATAGGGACTATATAGGAAAAGCATGTGCATTCTATCTGAGAGTAGGTAGAGGCCTCTGATGAATATATGTATTAACTTGTTCTTCATATTGATTGGCAACTTATTCTTTAGTCGATTGGTATAATACATATGTTTTTATGTTCTCTTGTCCTATTGAATTTTCAACTGCTACTAAGCCTTCTTTAACCATGTCAATATTTATTTACTTAGACCCTATAAATAAACCCCTTCTCTTATCACAACCTATCATTAATCCATCATCGACAACCTCTTTTAACTCCATATTAAATAACTTTGCATACCCTTCATTTACAGTGTCATCTATTGTTAAGACACAAATGTTCCTACGATCCACCTAAGCCTCAACATCTACCAATTTGTCAGCATTTGCACTTTTCATTTTCTGATCACTACTAACATCAACCTCTTCCATACACAAATAGGGCACCTCATTAATTTTAGATTTATTAACATGTTCAATATATAACTCCATATGGACTACATTCACCACTTTACTTACACCTAGGATATCAATTATGAAGTCATCATTATACATGACTTTTAGCCCATTTTCTAAGGTACAATCACTAAATAACCAATATATTTTTATTTGTTAACCATACCCTATACTTCTAATTTTTTTATAATCCTCAAAGTACTCCAATTTATCTATATCATTAACCTTTCATTTCAGTACATCCCCATCAACATATCTCATCTTCGGGTCCCTTATGAATTTGCTCCTATGATGTACTTTTAAAAGTATAGGCACATTATTATCCATCCTACTAGATTTCCATGAATACACATGGTACTAATCCAAATAATTAATTGCATGAAAAACCATTTCTATAGTAATCACACATAGATGATTGCTTACCCATTTGCACTTGCAGAAGATTAACTATTCTTTAGTGGATATTTCCTAATGCACCTTAAGCTACCAGTAAAAATCAATACAATAGTTTTCTCTTCTATTTCAAATTTCTCACTAGCTTAACATTTAATTGCACTAGCTACCTCTCTTCAACTATCTACAGCTGTTTAACACATTCGTATCATTCGTGCTAATTCTATAGTAACTGACCAATAGAATTGGCGGTTTCCTTCCAACCCTAATTAAAATATTACAAATATAATCTTCACCTTCCTTCTTATATTCATTAAAGGCACACATTATATAACCCACAAGTTTGAGTTTATTTGGCAAAAAAAATAGAAATTATGGGCCTATTTGTGGAAAAAGTTAAAAATGGGCTAGCCTACTCATACCAATTAAAAGGCCTATCTGGCCATTTATTCGTGTTAAGATCTCCTTCTTTTGCTTTCCTAATGAGTTCAGGGCATATGTACAGGAAAAAAAAAAGAAAGAGATTAAACCAAATGAAAAAGTTAAAAATAATTAATATTTATTTGTATAGTAAAATTTAATTTTTTTTAAATAAAATTTTAAGTTAAGTCAAATTTCAAAATACTAGACACTCATATGACAATAAATATATTGAAAATATTAAATGAAAATAAAATACACATAATTTTAATCAACTTACATTACATCAAGGGTACTACAAGGATAATGGATGACACCAGAAAAAATTAACTTTCTCTATTCATCAATCATAATGGCTCGATTGTCATATGTAACCTGATCAGCAAAACAAATACAACTGTTAATGGATAGTAAAATAGCTAATCTAAAAATTGGAATAGAACCCATTTGCAAACAAAGCAGGAAATTTTAAAAACAATGGAATATGTATAATTTTATATTAGAAAAGGAAATGAAATAGATATATGTTTAACACAAATATAGATAATTAGTTAGTATTCTAATGTTCAATATAAGAAGGAAAAAAAATATAATTTGTCACACCCGCTCTGCTAGCTATTAAGCAGGCGCGACATGCTAAAATACTGAAAATACTGATCTAGTGCTAATGCTGGCAGTAGAATATAAATCATATATATATTGTGAATTTCTTAAACATCAAGATGAACTTAAGAAAATGCTATTATTATACATAATAAAAATCTCCTTTAAACATCCTTAAACCACAATAACAATTCTAACACTTATTTGACAAATTTATCTTAAAGGTACTACAAAAGTCCAGAGTCTAGATATATATTGGCACAACCTCTTCTAGACACCCGGATGGACTCCAAAATAAGTCCTACCAGCTACTGCTGGTACTCCACTCAATTTGAAAATATTTTCAAATAAGAGTGGTTAGTATGAAAATACTCAGTGAATGGAAAATTTAAAAATAAGTGGGAACATTAGCTGCTTTCAATGATAGCTATGTGAATATGTATAAAAACTTCTTTGATAAATAATAATAAACTATTGAGATAACACTTATGATTAATAAAAATCTAAATTTGCTAGTAACTGAAATATTGTATAACAGTAGCTATGTAATTGCTATAAAACTGAATGTACTTTCACAATCATTTAATTCCATACACTCATTAATTGTGTAACCAAAAGATTATGCTAGATTACTAACACATTGGGTGCAATGATGACACTAGCAGCCCAAGTGCATATATATATATAATGTTGGTCATACCCATGCGCAGAGCTACCCCCCAAGGGCTAACCACCCGATTATATGCCCCAAAGCTATATGTACAGCCAAGCGATGTCTCCAAGATAATTACTGAGTAATATTGTTGATATAAGACACCAGTCATTATAGTATAATCTAAAGGATACACATCGCGAGTGTATAAGTTTTCTTATAAATCAATTATTCGCATTTATCAAACTGCTAATAAAATATAATAGTTGAATATCTAGCAAATTCCAGTATCAAAATACTGCTGAGAATAAACATTTCATTAAATAATAATAACAAATACATTCTTGCTACAAAATACTTCAATTATTTCAGTAACAGATATATTGTCACATATTCCCAATTTTTGGTATAAAGGCTAAGTAACTTGTAAAACCATACTTTGCAAACTAATATTTGATAAAACCTTATTTGTAAGGAAATATCAGTTGTTACATCATAGAATACATTTTACTAACTTTACATATATATTCTTACAAGTACTTAGTTTCAAAACTAGTTTTTTAAATATATATCCACTCACTGGGCTTGCTGAAGTAACAACTACCTATCCGGTTCTAATCTATGCTCTTCTACTGAGACTCAGCTTGTTCCTAGCTTACTAAAAGCAAAATTACAAGAATACAAACTAAAATCTTAATTTTATTCAACTTAGGTTAATCTACGGCTAAAGGATTGGATATAGGACTTAGAAAAATGGTCCAAAATTGCTCAAATTAGGGTTTTAGGGCTTGGGAGGCTCACTGAGGTGCCTCCTCAGCGTTAAGGTGTTGCCTCTGCGGCCCGAAAATGCACAAATTCAATCTGTTTTAGATAAAAATGTTTAAATTCAACCCAAATCAATCCTAAACACTATTTTTAAACATTATAGGGGTCCATTTTTAGTATAACAAAGCTTAAAACTTAATAAAACAAATTAACATCAAAATTTTATTTTATAAACTAAAAGTTTTGAAAGTTAATATAACTTAACTTATTAAAATCTATATGTATCGATTTTGAATTTGCAAAGAGAAGCTTGAATTGATTGTTTGAAATTTAAAAATTGAAAATTTTAAGAGGGGAAGAGAAAAGAACGAAGAAGATGAAGTAAACAGAAGAGAAGTTGACGAAGAAGAAGAAAATGGCGTACAGGAGAAGTTTTTTCTTTTTTTTTTGATAAATATCCATTTTGGCCCCTATAACATTCTTTAGGCATAGAATAACCTTTAAAACTTATTTCTAATGCTATTTAGTCCATAAATCTATCTATCCCCAATTAATCTTTAAGGCAGAATATTACAATTCTTCAACTTTTAAGAAATTTCATTCTCAAAATTTACATACCTACGAGGTAAACAAATGAGGATATTGAATCCGCATATCTTTTTCTCTCTCCCATGTTGCTTCCTCCTTAGAATGGTTACTCCATAAAACCTTAACTAATGGGATCGCTTTATTCCTCAAAACTTTCTCTTCTCTAGCTAAGATTTCTATGGGCTCTTCCTCATAAGTCAAATCTTCCTCTAATTCAATCAGTTGTGGCTTCAGTATATGGGAGGGATCACTTCTATACCTTCTCAACATGGATATATAGAAAATATTATGGACCTGAGATAACTTTGGAGGCAAAGCTAAATGATACGTTACATGTCCAATTCTTTCAATGACTTCGTATGGTCTAATAAAACGAGGACTCAATTTGCCATGCTTCCCAAATCGGACTATTCCGTTCAATGGAGATATCTTCAGGAATACTTTATCACCTATATTAAACTCAATATCTTTTCTTTTTAAATCAACATAACTCTTCTATTTATCTTGCACTGCTTTTAATCTACTGTGGATTAAATCAATCTTATAAGTGGTCAATTGCATAATCTCTGGTCCCATAAGATTTCTTTCCTCTGCTTCATTCTAACATACTGGAGTTCTGTGTTTCCTTCCATGTAACACTTCATAAAGTTCCATTCTAAGGCTTGCATGATGACTATTGTTGTATGAAAATTCCATTAACGTCAAGTACTTATCCCAGCTTCCTTTGAATTCCATTACATATGCCCTTAACATATCCTCTAAGGTTTAGATAGTTCTTTCTAATTAGCCATCAATTTGTGGGTGAAAGAAGTATTAAACTTCAGCTTTGTACCCATAGCTTGACGTAAATTGGGCCAAAATCTAGATGTAAACCTGGGATCTCTATCCGACACAATGGAGATTGGTACACCATGAAGTCTTACTATCTCATTCACATAAATTTGTGCCAACTTATCCAAAAAATAATCCACTTTAATCAGTAAAAAGTGAGCTAATTTAGTGAGCCTATCCACTATCACCCATATTGCATCATGTCCTTATTGCGTACGAGGTAGTCCTATTATATAATCTATAGTAATATGCTCCCATTTCCACTCTGGAATAAGAAGTGGTTACAAAAGACCCGATGTATGTTGATGTTCAGATTTCACTTGTTGACAAACTAGACATTTTGCTACATAGTCGGTTATATCTCTTTTCATAACCTGCCACCAATGATTTTCCTCAAGTGTTTGATACATCTTAGTACTGCCCGAATGCATTGAGTACGCAGAATAATGTGCCTCCTCCATAATCTCCCACTTCAAATCTTCTCCATTTGGAACATAAATTCTCTCTCCAAAAATTAAAATTCCATCCTTTCTAAGAGAAAAATCAATTTGTGACCCACTTTTTACCTCTTCAATAACCTTACATAAGTGAGCATCCTGAGTTTGAGCTTCCTTAACTCTCTCTACCAGAACAGGTCTAACCTTGACAGTTTCCAACAATGTTCCTTTGTTATCTAACTTCATATCCACGTATATAGCTTGAAGTTTCATAAATAGAGAGAATTGCACTGACTTTATATGAGTTAAGATACTATAGGATTTCTGACTAAGAGCATATGCCACAACGTTTGCCTTGCCATGATGATACTCTATAGTACAGTCGTAGTCCTTTAATAACTCAATCTATCATCTTTGCCTCAACTTCAACTCCTTTTAGCTAAGAAGGTATTTAAGAGATAGATGATCTGTAAAAATTCAACACGTCTCTCCATACAGATACTGCCTCCAAGTCTTAAAAGCAAACACTACAGCTGCTAATTTCAATTCGTGGGTATGATAGTTTAACTCATGCGGTCTCAATTGTTTGAAAGCATACGCTATAACCTTTCTATATTGCATGAGAACATAACCCAATCCTTTCTTGGAAGCATCACTATATATCACAAATTTACCATTACTGGAAGGAAGAGATAATATTGGTGCAGAAGTTAAACATGCCTTAAGTTCCTCAAAACTCCTTTGACATTCTTCTGTCCATACAAATTTCACATTTTTTAACAATTTTGTTAATGGAACTACTATAATTGAGAAATCTTGAACAAATCGGCAATAGTAACCAGCTAAACCCAAGAAACTCCTCACTTCTATGGTATTAGTTGGTTATTCCCATTTAATTATTGCCTCAACTTTCTTAGGGTCTATATAAATGCCTTCTGCTGATATAACATGCCCTAAGAAATCAATCTGATCCAGCCAAAACTCATATTTACTCAATTTAGCAAATAGTTGCTTACTTCTCCAAGTTTGCAAAACTATCCTCAAATGTTCTTCATATTCCTCCTTACTTTGAGAATATACCAATATATCATCTATGAATACAATCACAAATCTATCTAGGTATTCCCAAAACACCCTATTCATGAGATCCATAAAGGCAGCTGGTGTATTAGTTAACCTAAACGGTATAACAAGAAACTCATAATGTCCATAATATGTCCTAAAAGTCATCTTAAGTACATCCATCTCTTTAATTTTCAGTTGATGATACCCAGACCTTAAATCGATCTTTGAGAAAATTTTAGCTTTTTGTAATTCATAAAAAAATATCATCAATATGAGGTAATGGAAACTTATTTCGTACTGTAATCTTGTTCAAATATTGGTAATCTATACATAGCCTCATGAAACCATCCTTTTTCTTGACAAACAACATAGGTGCTCCCTATAGTGATACACTATGTCTAATGAAACCCTTATCTAATAACTCCTGCAATTGGATCTTCCATTCCTTTAATTCTACTGGAGTCATTCTATAAGATGCTTGAGAAATAGGAGTTGTACTAGGGATCACATCGATAGAGAATTCAATCTCTCTATCTGGGGGTAAACCTGGAAGATCTTCTGGAAAAACATCTCTGAATTCATATACTATTGGAATGTCTTCTAATTTTGGCCTTTCAAACTTAATGTCAACCACATAAGCAAGATATGCTTAACAACCCTTCCTTAACATTTTTCTCGTAATTATAGTGGATATCAAACAAGAGGGAAGAGTACGTTGTACCCCTTGAAAAGAAAATTTTATTTCCCCGACGAGATTAAACTCTACCATTTTTTAAAAATAATCCATTGTGGTATAATGGCGAGATAGCCAATCCATGCCTAATATAGCATCTAGACCTTGAAGATATATGGGAACTAAAAATTCTAGGAGCTCATACTCACCTATCTTAACTATACAATCCTTATACACTTTCTCATAAGCCTTAAAGTTTCCTAAAGGATTACTAACAATCAACATAGCATCTAAGGATCTAGGCTTAAAATTAGCATGCAAAGCAAAGGAATGAGATACAAAAGAATATATGGCTCCTGGGTTAAATAATATATAAGCATCTCAGTCAAGGATAGTTAATATACCCATAACAACTTCTGGAGATGCCAATGCTTCATCTTATGTCATTGTA
This sequence comes from Macaranga tanarius, assembly GCA_949673435.1. Lineage (NCBI taxonomy): Eukaryota > Viridiplantae > Streptophyta > Magnoliopsida > Malpighiales > Euphorbiaceae > Macaranga > Macaranga tanarius. The sequence continues at coordinate 11,484 of CATIWO010489659.1, forward strand.
AAAACTCTAGCATAAGTCAAAGGTTGATTTGGTTGAGCACTCTGTCCTTGCTGAGATGTTGAAGCAATAACACTACCTTTACCTTTGCTAACACTAAGGCTAGAATTAGTGGTAACCTATCTATTTGGTGGAAGATTCCTATTACCACTCTGATTTTTAGGAACTGCAGACCCTCATCCTAAACCACCAGATGGTACTAGTAAAGGATAATCTCTTTTTATGTGGCCAATTTCTCCACATTCATAACAACCCAACGACCTTTTCTTACATTCCCCTTTATGAAACTTGCCACAATTTGGGCATTATGGGTATATAAGTCTTCTCTGGTTATTTTATGGCACACCTCTCTAAGCTTACCTTTGGGCATTGGTTGAACTACCAACTGGCTACCTTATAGAACTCTGATGTACCTGAGATTGATTTGCTTGTTGCCCATAAGTCATATGCAAACCTCGGCCACTGCCACTATAACCTGGTCTAGGTGGTAATGTGCTAACTCCTTTATTGGCTAGTCTATCTCTAAAACTCTGAGAGAAATTAGGAATAAATCTTTTATTCTTCTACTTTTGCTCTATCTCTTCTTTCCTTGCCTTCTTAAAGGCAAGTGTCTTCTAAACTAGTTCCCAAAAATTATTTCCTTCATTCCACGCTATTCCAGTTTTCATGTTAGTTTTCAGTCCATTCCTGAATCTATCACATTTAATTTCCTTTGAAGGCATAATCTCAGACACAAAGTGATATAGATCCTAAAATTGATCTGTATATTCTTTCACTGACAAACTACCTTGAGTCAAACTAAAGAATGCCTCTTTCTTATTTTTCTTACAGTTCCTATTAGATACTCCTTGTGGAATTTAGTGATAAACACATTCCATATCAATCCTTTGCCATACAAATGACGAACTTTGGACAACCAATCATCTGCTAATCCTTTCACAAGTCTATATACATTCTGAACCTTCTCAACCTATGTCAATCCTAGGATTATAAAATCTTTCTCTAGCTTTTTCAACCACTCATCAGCTAGCCCACCATATATAGACCCCTTAAAATCATATGCACCTAATCTACGTGAACGATCCACAATCATCCAGGGATCACGATACTGCTCCCAAGCAATCATAGTAGCCAGAAAAGCTTGAGTCATAAAAGCTCTTATACCAACATTAGCATAAAAAGGACGTACTGGCTGTGCTGGTTGCGGATCAGGTGGAACTAGTGGTGGATAAGCTAGAGGTGCAAGAACAGGTTATAGTGGTGGAGCAGCTGGATACACTCTTGATATACCACCAGAGGTGGAATCCATGTGTTCCCTTCCACTAACAGATATATCATCCACTCTTTCAGGATGATCATGAGGATTCCTATGAGGTTGGCCAATATCAGCAATCCTAGTGATGCGACCATAATTTCCATGGCCTCTACCACCTCTAAGTCTCAGCGGCATTGTTCTATAAAAACACAACAAAAATAAAGTCTTAGACTTCACAATTCTATTCTAGAGATAAAACACTATATAAACGGTTAAACTTAGGCAAACTACTAAACCTAGGCTCTGATACTAAAAATTGTCATACCCACTCCGCTAGCTGTCGAGCAGGCATGACATGCTAAAATACTGAAAATACTAAGATGGTGCTAATACGGGCAGTAGAATATAAATCATGTCTATATTACGAATTTCTTAAACGTCAAGATGAACTTAAGATAATGCTATTATCATACATAATAAAAATCTTCTTTAAACATCCTCAAACTACAATAACAATTCTAACACTTATTTGACAAATTTATCTTAAAAGGTACTATAAAAGTCCAGAGTCTAGATATATATTGGCTCAACCTCTTCTAGATACCTGGATGGATACCAAAATAGGTCTTACCAGCTACTACTAATACTCCACTAAGTCTGAAAATATTTTAAAATAAGAATGGTGAGAATGAAAATACTCAATGAGTAGATAATTTAAAAATAAGTAGGAACATTAGCTGCTTTCAATGATAGCTATTGAAATATGTATATTAACTTCTTTAATAAATAATAATAAACTGTTGAGATACTACTTATGTTTAATAAAAATCTAAATTTTCTAGCAACTGAAATACTGTATAACAGTAGCTATATAATTACTATAAAACTGAATGTACTTTCATAATTATTTAATTCTATATACTCATTAAATATATAACCAAAAGATTATGCTAGATTACTAACACATTAGGCGTAATGATGACGCTAGCAACCCAAGTGCATATATATATAATGCTGGTCATACATATGCACAGAGCTGCCCCTCAAGGGCTAACCACTCGATTGTACGTAAAGCTATATGTACAACTAAGGGTTGTCCTCAAGACAATTACTTAGTAATATTACTGATATAAGACACCAATCATCATAGTATAATATAAAGAATATATATCACGAGTGTATAAGTTTGCTTATAAATCAATTATTCGCATTTATCAAACTTCTAGTAAAACATAATAGCTGAATATGTAGCTAATGCTAGTATCAAAATACTGCTAAGAATAATCATTTCATTAAATAATAATAACAAACACATTCTTGCTACAAAATACTTCAATTATTTCAATAACAGATATATTGTTACATGTTCTCGATTTTTGGTATAAAGGCTAAGTAACTTGTAAAACAATGCTTTGCAAACTAATATTTGATAAAAACTTATTTTCAAGGAAACATCAGTTGTTACATCATAGAAAACATTTTACTAACTTTACATACATATTCTTACAAGTACTTAGTTTCAAAACTAGTTATATATATATATATCCACTCACCGGACTTGCTAAAGAAACAACTACCTATCTTAGTTTCAAATCTATGTTCTTCTACTGAGACTCAGCTTGTTCCTAACTTACCAAAAGTAAAATCATAAGAATACAAGCTAAAATCTTAATTTTATTCAACTTAGGTTGATCTACGGCTAAAGGATAGGGTATAGGACTCAAAAAATAGTCAAAACTGCTCAAATCAAGGTTTTAGGGCTTAGAAGGCTCACTGAGGCACCTCCTCAGCATTGAGGTGTCGCCTCTGCGGCCCGAAAACGCAAAACTTCAATCTGTTTCAGCTAAAAATATTTAAATTCATCCCAAATCAATCCCAAACACTATTTTTAAACATCATAGGGGTCCGTTTTTAGCATAACAAAGCTTAAAACTCAATAAAACAGACTAACATCAAAATTTTCTTTTATAAACTAAAAGTTTTGAAAGTTAATATAACTTAACTTACCAAAATCTATATGTATCGATCTTGAATTTGCAAAGAGAAGCTTGAATTAATTATTTGGAATTTGAAAATTGAAAGTTTTGAGAGGAGAAGAGAAAAGAACGAAGAAGATGAAACAAACGGAAGAGAAGTTGACGAAGAAGAAGAAGAAAATGGCGTACAGGAGAAGTTTTTTGACAAATATCCATTTTGGCTCCTATAACATTCTTTAGGCGCAAAATAATCTTTAAAACTTATTTCTAATGTTATTTAGTCCATAAATCTATCTATAACTCAATTAATCTCTAGGGCTAAATATTACATAATTAATTATTTATTAGATGATAATTGATCATTATCATAATTATAGATATATCAAGAGGTTAAACTACATGTCTTTAAATGAGCTTTAATTTTGTTTTTGCTAATGCTATTTGGACACACTCAAAAGCATAAAAAAAATTCGTTAAATTTAGTTTAGTTATTTTTATTTTCAATTATATGTTATTGTATTTGTAAATGTAAATTATTTTTTGTAATTCAAAAATAAAAATGTTACTAGTTGTAAAATGTTAATTAAAGGGTGAGTGAAAATCCCCACTCTTTAATTAACTAAATTACTGTCAACGTCTACTTTACGTATTAAATTTGTATGGAAGATGCAGCATGAACCTCGACATTTGGCTACGGTGGCCTATCCTCTTTACTACTAATTTATTTAATTTAGAAGTGTACTTAATTTATTCTCTCTTAAACACAAACTGTAGAGGTGGGAGGTTGGACTCCCACCTTCGGCTAACCAAAATTCAAGAAATTAATTTTTTGGTCCCCTATCTGTGTGGGGTTCAAACGGTACCCTATCCGTGTGGGGTTAACACCGGCTAACACCCTTTCCGTGTGAGGTTTAACACCGGATATTCAAGTAGTAGTGCGGGAGTTTACTTCCCCCTTCCCCTTTCCCCCGGCTCTCCCAGAAGCCCACAGTGCTTTAAACAGACCCAAAAAAAAAAAAATTAAAGCTGGTCATTAATTAATTTAACTGACATAATTAGATGTTGGGTTCTACTTAAGTACCTCATTGATCCCAGCCAATCTTGTATTATATATTAATTTTGTGAAATAATAATAATCAAAGGCCGAAGTAAGGAAGCTAGCAGTGGCCTCTTCCCCAACAAATCAAAATTTAATATTTTGTACATATTTTCTGTTAGAATCTCTTAAAATTTAAATTATAAATCTTTCAAAATTTGCTTAATTGTCCCTTCAAATCTCATAAAATGAACTTTCTTTTATATAAAAAAATACAACTTTGCCCCCTAACTTAAAATTTTGATTCCACCCCTAATAATAATACCTTGTACCTTTTTTTTTTTTTTTTCAAAAATATACAAGGGCACATTGATCACATTGATATGTATAAAGAATTTTTCTTTATTCAATTCTACAATTGATATATTTTTTAAAATTTTTAAAAATTCACCATACTGCAATTGATAACTATTATGGTTAAAATTATTTAAAATAATAATAAAAAAAACTATGATGGTTAAGATTTAAACTCATAATTTATTTTTACTGAACTGAACTCATAATTGTTTTGATAACGTTCAAATATTTTTATCATTTAATTATTTAATTTTTGATATTTTATAATTTATATGTGTTAAAAATAATATTTTCGGAATAAACATAAACAAAACTAAGGATCACTGACCTCTTGATGATTCCACAATAGTTTGATTGAATCTTTAATGCCAAGTCAAAATACAAATTACTAAAACTTGCACTATTATTTTCATAACCCAATTTACTTCTTTATTTGTTTCTCCAATGTGCAGGGAATATTTCTGTTTTTATTTGTAGAGAGGGAATATTAACTTCTTACTTCCATCATTAAAATGATATATATATATATATATATATATATATATAAAAGTTATATTCCAAGGGTTGTAACTCCTCCAAGAGTTATAATTCTATTTAATTAACTTTATATTGTAATAAACTATAATATAAACAAATATAATATAAATAGAATAATCATTTAGTT
>CATIWO010489848.1:0-24291 GCA_949673435.1 Macaranga tanarius
AGCATATGTACCAAATGAGTTTTTCACTCATATTATCAACTCTTGATAATAAACTTATTCAACATAATACTAAGGGTAAATATTCAAATAAACTTAACACTTAATTTAAATGAATATTTTATTACCATAGGGATAAATATACAATGTCAACATACAATAATGGTCCTAGGGCACATTTATACTAATATATATATATATATATATATATATATATATATATATATATATATATAACATTTTAATTTTTTAAATTAACAAAAATTTAACAAGTATCTTTAAAATATGCATTTTTAAGCTTAAAAAATTAATAAAATAAAATAATAAGAATTAATAATAAAATCTAGCTAAATGGATAAAATTATTAAATTTTGAATTTATGTAAAAAAATAAAATTAAGGAATTTATATGTAGGTTTTACTTTTTTTCAAAAAAATAAAATTTAAAAACTAGAAAATCTATTTATATTTTTTAATACTAAATGTTTTAATTAAATTAAAATTAAATATATAGGTGATATTATTATTTAAATATCATAGATTGTGGAGTAAAGAATCAAGGTTACACATATTATAGATATTTAAATAGAGGATTTAGTATTAAAAAGATATAAATTGACATTGAGTATTCATATTGAAATAAATTAAAATTTGAAACCCTCATATGTATTTAATCCTATATTAATTTAAGTGAGTTGTGTTATATCCATGTCCTTGGAAACTTACTTCGGGAAGTTAATATTATTACTTAAATAAAAATTAAGCATCAATTTGACTAAAACAAGTAATAGAGGGTTTGATTTTAGTAAAATAAGTTTAAATGAGGGTATAATTGAAAGAAAATGAAAGCAATAAAGGATTAAATTGAAGTAAGAATAGAATAAGGAAGGACTTAAGAAGAAATAATGGAGAAGCTAAAGACTAAGGTGAAGGTTTGTATGCGAGGTGTCAATATGCATGAGTAAGAAGGGACACCTGTATATTTTTGCTTAAAAAAACTGCGTTAAAAGCACAGGAAACAAAAGCTCAACGCCTCTGTTTGAAGAACAAGAAGAAGAGAAGGGAAAATTATAGCAAGACTGAGTTGAGTTTAGTAAGGATTAGAGCTATTAGGGTAAGTTCTTCAATTGCATGTCATATTTCCATCAATCTAAATGCATGATTATGATGTATGCATTCTTGGTTTTAAGTTCTTGAGTGATTAGTTTATAAAATTTGGCCGTTAACTATGGAAATTTTGTCAAATTGAAGGAAGGTGATCTTAAAGAGGTTGGGCCTAGATTCTTCTAGGAATTGTAAGTGAATCCTAACCTTTATCTTCTTTTTCAAATTTCTAAAAATTTACTCATATTGAGCGGTTCTTCATCAAGCTAAAATTTTGGCTTATTACTAAAATCTTTTAGTTGTATGTTTCTACAAAATTGTTTAGCCCAAAATTCTATTTATTTTAACTCAACATGCTATGAATTACTCTTCTTTAAATTTGTCATGTATTTCCTAAAAAGCTTTCTACCTTTTTGCTTAATATTGCATACATCAAACATTTGGTATATTTCCTCTTAATCAAATTACTAAGTTAATAAGGAATATAAAACTCTTATAATGCACTAGTGAGTATGTGAAATTTAAGTATAACATGCTGTTGTGAGTTTTAAACTTATCTAGGTTGATATTTAGCAATAACTGTAGAGACTATAATTCTGCATGTATAATAGGGATGAATGCCCCTGCGAAGGGCCGATTGCCTATTCTGAAGAGACGATTGCCTATTTAAACAGATAAATGTCTATTCTCAGGGATGATTGCTTATTTAAAAGGGCCTATCATCTCGGTACTATACCAGAACACCTTTGTGATAAAAAAATAAATCCTAAATCAATGACAACTTGAACCAATGAAGCTAAATCTTGAATTGAACTTTAATATTTGAAAATTTAAATTTAAGCCTACAGAAACCTATAACTAAAATTATTAGTTTGTGAATTGCTCAAATGAAGTACTAAAACTCTTAAACATTCACTATATTGATATTGAACTAAATTAATTTAAGATGTGAAAAGTATTATTAAGGTTATACATTATCCTTTAAACAATAAATTTCGAAAGATAGAATCTTAAAATATACATAAATAAGTATATGGAAATAATTGAAATAAAAATACATATAAAAGTATATGTATATACACACATACATACATAGTTAGCCAACATATTCGTAACTATCTTTGGAACAACGCATAGATTCATAATACTTTTAGGGTGAATTGATGTGGTTTAAAATGTATGCATATAGAATTTATGAGAAATTATGTTATGAGATACTATTAGTGTGAACTATATTTGTGAAAATGCTCAGAAATGTATAATATACAATACAATGATCTTATTGATCGAAAATATTAAAATGAGAAGTAAGAAAGTGAAACTATACTATCGTTCATTGGAAAAGACTATATTATGAGAACTTAAATCTTGAATATAAAGATAATATGTCAAAAATAACGATTATAGTACAAAGAAATACAATATGTTTAATCTTGATACTTGTCTCTAACTGAGCACTCTATTTATTTCCTTTTGGATGTTATCCATTAACTTATGTTTTTTTTTTCTTGAGTGATTTTAATTGTGAGGATCTATTCTTGTTATTCTTTCACACTCAATGGGTAATTTTCTTATGAAATTACTTACATCTGTTTTCTTTCGTATTTCCAATATAGTAATATTATAGTAGCATAATATATACATATAGAATATGGCAGTGCAATAGACCATGATGACCTATTAGGCGATTAAGACAGAGATGTTAGTGAGATATGTTATTTGACATGATATAGATATTGAGTTAGCTTTCAGGGTTACTATTGAACTTATAGGAACCTAAGTTCGCTTGTCAATCATTAGAGAGGATTATTTAGATAGTGTTTGCACACTATCCAAGTCTTATATAAAACCTTTACTGATGTACAGGTCACCTTAACATGACTGTGAACTAATAGAGGATGTTCTTTTTGTCTTTTTGTGATGTGGTCGGGCTACACCCTAGTGCTATAATTGTTCTTTTTGCTCTAAAGTTGGGTGTTTGACTATTGAACCTTAGGATAGAGTGGTGCATGTCTTGGATGTTTAACTATACTTAAACGAAGATTCAGAGTGTTTTAGAGAGGGTTATCAAAGCTATATTATGTCATTATATTTTTCATTCAGTTATAGCATAACCCATACTTTTGTATTATAATTATCAAATATTGTAATCTTATGAAAGTACACTTATGTATATGTATTTCTATTAGTGTTGTTATGAAAGGAAGTATAAAATTCCTCTTGCCATCAAATTAATGTTTTGGAGTTATAATGTTTATCATTTATGAGAATATAAGATTTGTGCTATATAAGTTAGTAGAATGTTATTCAGTGAGGCTGCGATATGGAGGGGTGTTATAAGTTGGATTGATGTTGCAAATATTTTTGAAATATTCTTTTTCCGATTGTCACATCATCAAAACTTTGTTAGGTGACTTATTGGTGATATTTAAATAGAATTTTATGATTAAAAAAATCAAAGTTTAGTATTCAAACTACAAAGAAGTGAAAGTTTGGGTACCACATGTATTTAACCCATTATTTTGACAGTAAAATATGGGCTCTTGGTACAATAGACATAAGTATATCTATACAAATGAAATTGAATTTTTTCACCTAAATTTAAATTAAAGAAAATTATTGTGTACTTTATATGTATTACAGTTTATTATATCAATGACTATAATTAAACAAGAATTAATCTAATAGTTTTTAATTTCATTTGTAAAGATAAACACATATTTACTAAAGAAGAACTATAAATTATTGGTTTACTACTAGTTGCCCTCTATATTTGCCATATTACACTTATTGGTCTTTGATATTTAAAGATTATAATTTTTCATTCTTTCTTTTTATGAATTATATTATTTCTCCCTTCAGTCAATACTTCTATTAAGTTTACTATCAATTAATATGTAGTAACAATTATACCCTTTGATAGAATATAAATTATTTACTAGATAATTACTATATGCACCCTCTATTTTATCATATTATAATACTTACTCCTAAAATTTTAAAAGCATATTTTTATTTTTTCGCTATTATGTTTTCTCTTTTTGTCAAAATTCTTTATTATAAAAAGATTAAACTACCTTTTACCCCCTGAAATTTGATGTAACTCACACTCTCATCCGTCTTGTTTGAAAGTCGAACATATGCACCCCTCAATTTTTATTTTGTCAACATTTTAGCCCTTCTGATGAATTTTTTGGTGAGTCTTTTATATCAAAAAATATTTAACCCCCTCTATTTATAAAAATAAAACATTTTCATACTTTTGATTGGACACTATAAAACAACTTAGTCCCTTAATTTTTTATTATTTTAAAATTATAATTTCAATATAGATTATATATATATTATAAAATTAAAAAAAGTGAAGACCTAATTGGCCAAGTTGAATGATGAAATTCATCTCCATATAATCTAAATCAATTTGTCACTGAAATGGGGAATTAATTGCTTTTCACAATTTTTGAATTTTTGAATCATTCCCTATTTTAAATGTCAAATTATAATAATTTGTTAGTTAAAATGGTGAATTGTCTGAAAATACTCTTTTTTAGCAATTACCCTAATTAATTGAAATAAAGTTATATTAGAAATTTTACAATCTTTAGTAAGGTAAATGTTTACAATTTTAATAATTCTACCAAAAGAGTTGGAGCTTTACATAAATAGTGTTTGGTATAGTTGTTCAGATGTAGTTGATAGCTATTTAGTTTTCAACATCTCTAAAATAGTGTTTCTTTATATTTTTAATTAGTAGTTGTTTGTTGTTAGGATATCTATCTACTATTCATATCAGTTCTAATTTTGAAGATTTTCATGAACATCTCCCATTTATTTAAATATAATTATTGTAGGCATGATGTTTAGCACATCGCCCAAGTTTTCGATAACGATGACACTGTGCAGACTTTGTAACCCACTTGAAAGATAGAAATTTTAATAAAAAAAATTAGTATTAGAGATGAGAGTCACCACCTAGGTAAAAAGCAGGAACACTGAATTGTTTGTGGCAATTGGATTTCATGGAAGTTCAGTAACCATACTTTAGAGATTGAGTCTAGAAAACCGAGTCAGATTTTGGGCCCACCCAATCTTTCAATTGGTCTTCATTTGTATTGTTTATATGAAATCTTTTTTTTAATTATTTTCTTATTACATGTATTATGACATTTATAAATCATATAAATATGCATTCATATGCATCACATAAATAAAATTAAACATACAAAAAAAATAGGTGAGGGAAAGAGTTACAATCTATCAAAATAAACAAAAAAATATAGAAATTAAAGAGGGAGAAATGAATAACAACCTAAAAAGGGCCATAGAAGGGGGTGAATAGGGCCAATATGTGGTTTAGAGAAAATTTAAAAAGTTAAAAGAAAATTATAAAGGGATTAGACAAATGACTTAACCCACAAAATCAAAAATAAGAACAAGGATAAGGATAAAGATAAAAAAAAAAGAAAAGAAACAATCAACACAAGGATTTATAGACTTTCAGATTATAACCAATCCTACATCCTCTACTTAACTTATCCCCAAGTTAGAATTTTCAACTCCACACCAATCTTATTACCAAGATTATATACAATAAAGTCTAATCACTCTTATGTGAAAGTTTAAGTATGAGTCTTAAAAACACTTGAGAAAGTGAATAAGGCCAATACGTGGTTTAGAGGAAAATTGAAAAGTTAAAAGGAAATTATAAAGGGATTAGACAAATGACTTAACCCACAAAATCAATAACAAGAATAAGGATAAAAATAAGAAAAGAAACAATTAACACAAGGATTTATAAAGGTTCAGATTATAACCAATCCTACATCCTCTACCTAACCTTTTCTCAAGTATTTTTAAGGCTCATACTTAAACTTTCACATAAGAGTTTTCAAGGCTAACTCACAATCTTTACAATCAATGTGTTTTTAAAAAGGCTCAACACTAACTCAAAGAGAAAGAAGCTCACTACCCATTTTTCAACCCTAAAGAATGAGTAAATAAAAGAATCCTATCTCTAATACTCACCTAACTCTTACAAGAAGGGTAGATACAAACTCAACAAGAGTTTGTTTATAAATAAAGTGTATACAAAGAGAAAATGTTAAAAAAAACAAAGCCTGGTTCAATAAATTAGCACAATCAATTTGCTCTGGTAACTCTCTAACTTCATAAATGAAGTTCTAAGTCTTGTATTTATCATGAGCGTACCCTCAGGACTGTGAGCTTTGAAAATATGACCGTTGGAGGTGAAAATTTAGCTGTTGGAGGCATGTCACGATCATGAGACTACCCTCACGATCATGACCAGTCATCTCACTATCTTAAGTGTAGGATCGTGAACATGGCAGGTCTCCTTTAGCTCAGACTCTTCAATCGCGCATTGTAAATCAGCCACCCTCAGGATCATGAGAGTAGTCAACGTCTAGTCAAACTTATATATTTTGACTTTAATTAAACCCACATGAGTTATAATTATTCATGACTTAATTAGAGACATTTATAAAGACCATTGAAAACTTTAATTAAGCTTCAAATCACCCTCTATTGTTTGATTTATTAATGGCTTTAATATAATTCATAATCATACTTAAACAAACATATTAGTAATTCAAAATTGATTATTAAATTCAAAACAAAGGTTGATTTGAGATTGATAAATATATTGATCATGCAAAGGGTCAACACAACCTAATCTAATCATAAAAATAAATAATACGATACATGTTTAGCATATTATAAGCCCAATTAATAAAAGTCCATCAAACAGAAGTTAGGCCTAATATACTCTTTTCTATTTCTTGCAAATGAAAAAGTCAGATCTACTATAATCTATCAAATTAACCCTACAAAAATGGAAAGAAACTAGCCCATGATATACAAAATATGTAAAATAATAAATAGTGAGAAAACTTGAATACAAATATAAATAAATATAAATTCAATTAATCAACGAAATTTTTACCCAAAATTGTATCAATCTATGATTCAGAACATTTCACTCATCAATTGAAATAATATTATATACACAAACATGAAACTAATTAAACCACATGTAAATAGTAAAACCAAATTTAGATGTATTTGATACCATATGTAATTCAAAAGAATGAATCAAATCATCATTAACATATTAAATTATATCTTATAGTTATGAAATAGTAAATTAGAATTAAAAAAAAATCATTTTAGAATTAAGAAGATATAAAAATTAGATTCCGAATCACGAACTCGGCATTACAACCAAGCAGAAGTATTCACCACTGAGTAGAGGCGAACACCTCGTAAGAACCTCTACATAGAGGTGTTCGCCTCTAGATATAGGTGAGTGCCTCTACACAAAGGTGTTTGCCTCTACACAAAGGTGTTTGCCTTTACACAGAGGCATTTGCCTCTGTGTAAAGACATCACTTTTGCACTTCAATTTTGAATACAATTTTCTATTATTTTTTACAATTGTCTGTAATTTTTCTTTAAAAAAATAACAGAAAGAGAGGAAAACACGTAATATAGTCAAATACACATATAAAACCATAAAACATGAATCAAAAGAAGAAAAAAAGGAAATAAGAAAATGAACTTACTGAAAAATTGGTTTCACCCTAAGATCACCACTATCATAGTTGAGATAAGAAGAGCTAATAAACTTCAACACAACAACAATAATCGAGCATCCAAATTAAAACTCTTGTAAAGGTGGCCTAACCACAAATTTGTTAAGTAATTTTTGTTAGAAAACCGAACCTAAATCTACCAATTTTTAGTAAGTCTCTAACTTAAAAAATTCAGAATGGAAATCACAACCTTTTTTCCTCTCTTTTTATATTCTATACTTTATAAAGTCTACCTTTTTGATTTTTAGTGATCCCTTTTTATAAATTAGACTAGATAATTCAGTTGATTTTTGAAAGAGATAATCTAAACTAAAAAAAAAAATCCTTTTGAAAATAACGTTGAAATTATCAAAATTCATTAAGATAAAAAAGAACAATGTTATCTTAACAAATAGAGATTCAAAATTAAAAATTAGTCCTTTGTATCCATAAAGGCATTGACATTCTCATCGAGGAAGTAGTCTTTTTGGGCTTAAGTTTTGAAACTTTAAAACTAAAAAATGGACTTAGGTTTGGATTAGAATTTTGATTTTGGGCCAACTTATGTTATTGCTTTTATCAAACTTCAATTCTTTTGGATTTTGATTATAACCGAGTTTTTATGTATCCCTTATAGTAAGTTCAAAATTCAGATGCTAACAATTACTTAATTATTCTTATCCATTTAAATTAAACTAATAAATATATATATTTTTTATATTTTTATAATATTAAATTCTCTTCTCTATATTTTAATTATTTTTTAGAACGAAATCCAAATTTACTATATTGATATAATTTTATTCATAGTTTGAGATTTATATGTATTATATGTATTTTCTTTAAAAAAATACTAAAAATATATTGTTAGATAATTTTATTTTATTCAATTATATTATTCTTAATTTTCAAAATTTATAGACATAAAATATTTTTTATGAAATTTAATAAACATAACTTAGTATATATCTTATGTATCATATTTTGAAAAAATAAATAATAAATACTAGTGAAAAGTAATATTTTAAAATTGTCAAAAAAAAAATAATTATATCTATAGTAGTTAATAGATATATAAACAACAACAATAATTGTAAATGATTTACAAAACATTAATATCAATAAGCTATCAGTTAAGAACTAATAATAATGTTTATTTGTGTTAGCCACCAGTTACCAATAATTTATATCCTTTGAAATTCTAGGTCTTGAGATGATTTTAAAAACCTAAAATTTATATTGTTCTCTTGAAATCTCTGTTATTTTGTTCGTATCTGATTCTTCGTCATTATGGTTCTCATGGAATTGTTAACAAAACTTATACATTTATGGTTATGGTAACTTGATTCTATATTACTTCACTTGTTCATTGAATTTTCCTTTCTTAAATTGTGAAACTTGGATGAACTCAAGCTTAAATGATTTAACAAATGGTTAATGAGTGTGCTTGAGAATTTTGAGTTGTGAATTCACTTCGAATATTGAATATGTTGGGTTTTTGGTGAGTTAAACTTCAAAATGGAGTATCAAAAGTGGATTAGGTCCTTTGAGCCCAGAGGTGTTACCTCTATATAGAATTTGGTTGCTTAATCGATCAGGTGACGCCTCAATGTGTTGAGGTAAAGCCTCAGTGACCAAGGAGGTGCTTTAGTGTTGAAGATGTGCCTTAGTGTACAAGGTACAAATGATAAATAGGTCTCTTATGTTTGTGAAATGATAAAACGACAAAAATCAAAAAGTTGTATTTAGAATGAGAATAATAAACAAAGTCTTATGTTATACTATAATAGCTAAATAGAATTTATATACATACCTAAGTAGCCTACTTCATGGTTTAATCTTAACTTATGAAACAAAATTTAACCTTCGATTTTTGAAATTTAGATATGTTTCTTTATGAATTAAAAGTCATTAACTTATTTTATGTATACAATAATTAAAAGCATATGAAGTTAAGTTTAAACAAAACATTACAAACTCTAAGATCTCCTAAAAGCTATATACTATATACAAATCAACTTACATATGACAATTTGCCGAAAAGTGGTGTTTAAAATATTAACCCTGAACTAGCTTCAATACTAAATCTTAATAACCAAATAAATATCCACGTACGATTGCCTATAAAGGTTACAAGTGTATAACTTCATGATAAAATATAAACCAATCTAAGAATGACAAGCTAAACAACGTGCAAGCTATATAAATGTGAACATGAGTATTAAAATGTATAAAACAGTGTGACAATATGAATGAGCTATATGAATTATAAGAATGAGTACAAGCACATATGGCACTAAGAGATAGTAAGCCCATGTCATGGACATGGCAGGATTCAGTAGGTTGGCATAAGGTGTCCGAGACATAATCATCCACATATATGATAAGATGAACACCGTATCTAAGGAACGACATTCGATAGAAATTGATGGAAATGCAACTTAAGCTCCAAATGAGTGATATGATATGATTATGCTTATTTATGATATGATTCTCTGG
This sequence comes from Macaranga tanarius, assembly GCA_949673435.1. NCBI lineage: Eukaryota > Viridiplantae > Streptophyta > Magnoliopsida > Malpighiales > Euphorbiaceae > Macaranga > Macaranga tanarius. Next base: position 10,190 of record CATIWO010489848.1, read on the forward strand.
GATCGTATGGGTTCAACCTCTGTGGCCAGGCCAACACACTATAAATGAATAAACATAATAACCTTCAATGTAGTGATAGTACTAGCCACAGTAATATCTATTTATGAATATCGTGCAATGCCCTAAAATTAAATGTGAATATTCATAAATTATATTATGCTGTAAATGAATTGGTGCTAAGCCTAGAAAAAGAATGTATTGTGGTACATGAGATGAGTATAAGCTCAGGAGGCCAAGGTAGCATGTGTGATAGTGTTGTGCAAAAATTTTGAAGTTTATTGATAATGAGAAATACTGAGAATTGAATTCAAGTTGCAAATATAAAAATAAAAAATTGAACATTACCACGAATATTAAAATGATGTTCCTCAACTTAAAGCATGGTACCGAAAATTTTAATGAGCACCTTGGATTTATATTTTAAACTTTTATCATTCAAATTATTTTACATACTTATTGTGATGACTAGATGGGAAGGAAACAATAAATGTCAGTTATAAATTCTATAACTCATGTGAACCTTTATTGATTACATTTTTGAATTTAAATCCTTCTCCTGAGATTTGTTATTTGGGTTGTAATATTTTTAGATTACTTCCTACGTCTACTCTGTTTCATTCACTAAGTATTTTCTTCTGAAAATACTCACTACTTTCTTTTAAAAAAATATTTTTCCAAAGCGATTGTTTGTTATGAGTAGTTATTCAGAAGAAAGCTTGGAAGTTCAATAGGTTATTCAAGCGGTGTAGAGGCATATGAGTTAATGCTCTGGTAGAATGTCTTATTATTTTAATATGGATAGAGATACTATGTTTTATGTAAGTTATTTTTATTAGATTGTAATTTTTGGATTTCATGTAGAATTAAGAAGAAGTGAAATTAAGAATTGATATTTTATGATGTCTTTATGTCTATAGTTTATGCTAGAACTCTATTGCCACAAGATTGAAAGTTTTGCTTTATTACTTATGGCTGAATATGTATATAAGAGTTAAACATTGATTGGATGATATAGAAATGATACTTCGTTGACCAGTACTCGAGTTAGGTGGATCAAAATTGTGACCACCTAAAAAAGGTAATGGTGGGGTTGGGTGTCACAATTAATTTTTATATTTTATCTTAAAAATACATTATTTTATTATTATGAGTGAGCCAGAGGCATCTAAGCATCAAAATGAGATGCGATTGAGACATTAGAGAATTAGATATCATCTTTTAAAAAGGCGAAGTGAGAATTCTTTTTAAAAATTTAGAGAAGTCTCCTATAAGGAGTCACCACCTGATCACTCGAGAAAATATGAGATAATTTTAAGACTTAGCGAAAGTTGTGCCCCAGACAAAGATTTTGAGTTCGGGAAGTCACTTCTACTTTATTACTATCTTATTAGGTAATACCACTACACATTCCTCATCATCCTAGTTTCGATATGACACTATTATATACAAAACCACATCCACAATAATATAAAGTAGGAATAAATAATTATTTACAATTATACATTACTTTTCTAGTAAATATATTAAAAAATGTGAGAAAAGTAAATTTAATTCTAAATCTAGTAAAAACCTTGCAAAACAAATGTCAACACGGATATGTGCATTCATACATCCATACAAGATAGAAATAACAAAAAATAGCAAAAAACGTAGAAAACAATAAAATAACATCTAAACACAACAACTATGGTAAAAAAAGTGTATTTGTAGTAAAAAGAAATATAAGTATGCATAACATCCTAAATATGGTAGAATAAACCTAAAACATTCAAAATGTCAAAAAATAATTCTAAACATCCTAAAAAGTGATAAAGCGAACAATTGTTTTTTTAAAAAAGAGAAAATAGAATCAACACAAGATAATCAAAATGTGAACTTTACATTGAAAAAGACTTGTATATGTGATTTTTAATTCACAACTAGCTAAAGGTACAAACTTTTATGGTAGAAATGAGCTGAAAATGAAGACTCTAATAAAAAAATAAAAATGTACATTTTATGCAAAAAAGTTAACTTTTAATGTAGAAATAGTAAAAATATGAATTTCATACCAAAAATCCATTTTTTTTATGAGAATGAATTAAAAAAATATGAACTTTATAATAAAAAAATAAAAACACAATTTTGAATGAAAATATAGAAATTTTACATCTTTCGCACATGTAGGTACTAGCCCATGTACACAAAATCTGCTCAAAATGCACGCAAAAATGTATACTTTGTGTTTGCACCCAAAATTATATTTTGAAGAGCCCATGACCCTAATTAATTAATTAGGTTGGTTATCTGTAAAGAAAGAAACTGGCAGAAGGAGATAAGGTTCACGTAAGGAAGTTGAATTTCAAAAGGAACGTGCAGTGGTGGGCTAAAGAGCAGTTATTCAAGAGGGAAGTTATCAACTCCATGGATAAAAGGACTCTCCTGTAGGATATCAGAGAAACAGCCAAATCCAAATAAAACCAGACAACAAATCAACTCTACAATTTTAATTTAGCTTTTCAATTTCGTTTGTAATTTTCAGTACTTTGTTATTGTTTTCTGCAATCAAACACTTTTAATTATTCAATTTCTTTTTATTTTCAATGGAGCCCTTTAATTTCCCTACAGATCCCTTAATTTACTTTCATTATTTTCTTTAAGTTTTAGCATTTGCCCTACGTTCTTGTTATTCGTCAGTATTAAACCCAACTATTATTCAATTTGCAGTTGGTTGAAGAACTCAGTAGGCTTAGGTCCCTTAGCTTACACTAAGGTCTCTGATAGAGATCAGATCTCCAAGGTTGGTGTACCTTATACACCTGGCACGCTTAAAATTTAATTGCAAGGGCCAGAGAGTAACATATTTTTGACACGCTCGGTGGGACTCTACTGAAATGCCAAGAACCAGGAGTTTTATGGAAAAAGACAGTACCGGATCTCAGGATCAGGAGGAGGCGCCTACTGCAGTAGTGCTAGAAGGTCTAGTTCCCCACTTGGTGGAGAATTTTAAAAAGCACATTCAAGACCAGGTTACAGAAAATGCTCAAATCTCAACAGTTCCTATTGTTGGGAAAGAAATTGAAACAGAGGGTTCTAACATTTTTAAAAAGATTATGGAGGATTTCCTTAAAGAGCAAAAGGAGGCACAACTCAAGTTGGCAGAGATGCAGTCTAAATTCTTAGAGTCCATGGCCAAAACTATAGAGGAAAGTCAGAAAGTGGTCTCCCACAAACTAGATTATTATTTTCAACCGATTGCTAGTGTGGGTCAACATGGCTCCAAGAATGCAGTTACTGAGGCTCCATCTAAGGCTAACAAACAGCCTGAAGAACTCGGGGGGAAATTCTCTGGATCACAAGAGGCAGGTGATTCTCACCGCCCAGTCCATATCAATTTAGAGGATAAATAAAAATACACACCTCCACACAGAAGGGAGGAAGTTCCTACAACGCCTAAGGTTAATTAGAATGGCCGCTTTAACGGCAGGCCAACACTCCCCCATTATTTTTACGCTAATACTAATCCTGTGGTGCATCCTAACCTGTATTATTTTGATGGCAATTTATAGGGAAACTTGGGGGGCATGGAAGTAGGAGGGACAAGAGGGATCCCACATTTTCCCTAAAACTACGCTCCCAAAAACCAAGCCCCAGAAGCCGTGAGAAATATGGTGCAGGACAGAATTAATAAGAGAATTTTAAAATTTCTTGAGAATAAGGAGACCATGGTGGTAGATGAAAATCCCTTCCCTCCAGTGGCTAATGTGAGCACAACAATTTTTAATCTCCGTTCACCTATCAACCAGAGAAGAAGGATCCATGAGGAGATAGAAAAGAGACCTAAAATATTGTTCAGGAATGTGTGGGTTAGAAAGCCAGAAAGTGAAGATGGATCATCAAATGCAAGAGCCAAGAGAGCTTTGCCACCAACAGAGAAGGGGATCCAAAGGAGAGCTCAGAGATTTATGGTTCCCCTAAAGGTGCCCCTAGGGAATCAGTGGTACAAAGTCCAACATAAGAGGTTCCCTCATCCTCTTACTAGAATGCAAAAAAGGAAACTTCAAAGACAAGGAGCCTTAAAGAGGAGAATGAAGAAAATGGAGGGCTCCCTACAAAAATCCAAATTCAGGAGAAAGGCTACTGGAAATGAAGATGAAGAGGTAGTATTTGAAGGGGATCCAAATGACTGTGAAGATCTAGAGGAGATCCAAATGGAGGATCTTAATGAGGCTCCTACAAAATTTGAAAATATAAAACCAGAAGTTATAGATCCCTTAGAGGAAATTAACTTTGGTTCCCTAAAGGAACCAAGAGTAACTTATGTTAGTTCTTTGTTGCCGGGAGAGCTGAAAGAAAAAGTAGTCCATACATTAAAAGAGTTCAAATACTACTTTGATTGGAGCTTTGAAGATAGAGAACTACAAAAAAGGAGCACCAATGGGTAGTGCCTAAAGGAATCTTTTCCCACTATGTGGGAAATGATGAAAAAATAAAACTTTGATGTAAGGCCGTCATCACGACCATATAGCTAAGAAGAACTGTTAGTGTCCAAGAAGATGTAAAGCCTAACTATGGTTATTTAAAGAAGTTCTTCTTATAAATAGGTCTTATGGCCTGTTTCTCTGTATATACTTTTTATAGTTTTCAATAAAAATGAGGTAGGCCTCTTGGCCACCTTATTTATTTGGATTGTTGTTTTTACTTTTTAAGTCTCGCAAGAGAATCAACCACAATAAAGATCATAGATAAATAATCAATGAAGTAGAGAAAGGAGATCACTACAAAATGGTAGGAGCTAGATATGGTAATGAAAAACTCACACAACTAAGGTTGAGATTAATGGTGCAACAATAGCTCCCCTAGCCATGAATCTCTACAAGGTTCTCTCCAGTAGTTCTCTACTGTGTCAAGGTTCTCTTCAAGGGTCTCTTAAGTGGTTCTCTACTGTGTCAAGGTTCTCTTCAAGGGTCTCTCAAGTGGTTCTCTAATGTGTCAATGTTCTCTTCAAGGGTCTCTCAAGTGGTTCTCTACTGTATCAAGGTTCTCTTAAAGGGTCTCTTAAAGGGTCTCTCAAGTGGTTCTCTACTGTGTCAAGGTTCTCTTCAAGGGTCTCTCTCCAGTGGTTCTTCAATGTCAAGGGTCTCTTCAAGAATTTTATCAAAATAGTAAAGATCGAACATTTATGCATATAAATAGGCTTTTACAAGCCATTTACATACAGGGGGGTATTGTTTGCACCCAAAATTATATTTTGGAGAGCCCATACAAATTATAAGCCTATGACCCAAATTAATTAATTAATTAATTAATTAGTTAATTACACAGGTTGGTTGTCTGGAAAGAGGAAATTGGCAGAAGTAGATAAGATGTTTGAATTTTAAATATAAGAAACGTGCAATGGTGGGCTAAAGAACAGTTACTCAAAAGGGAAGTTATCAACTCTATGGACAAAAGACTCTCCTGGAGGATATCCAAAAGACACAGCCAAATTCAAACCAAACCAGACAAAATAAAATCAACTCTGCAGAATTTCCAAGCTTTTGAATTTAGATTTCATTCGTTTGTAATTTTCATTATCCCGTTTGTTGTTTTTAATCAATCAAACTTTTTTCAATTTCTCTGTTATTTTCAATGGAGTTCCTTAGTTTATTTACAGATCTCTTAGGTCCCTTTTATTATTTTCTTTAATTTTCAACTTTCACTCTGTGTTTTTGGTAACGTCAGTATTAAACCCAACTATTCATTAATTTACAGTAGGTTTAGGAACCCAGTAGGTTTAGGTCTCTTAGCCTACACTAAAGTCTCTGATAGAGGTCAGATCCCAAGGTTGGTGTACCTCACACACCTGGCACGCTCTAAAATTCACTTGTAAGGGCCAGAGAGCAACAGATAGTAACAGAGATAAAAAGAAGAGGTGAAGAGTGCTTATCGGAGGACCGGAGGAGGAGGAGGAGGTGGCGGAAAGAGGGAAATTAGAGGGATGGAGAAGAAAAAAACAATTGAATGAGACAAAATGGAGGAAAAAAGCAGAAACAATTTGCGTCAATGAAAAGGGGCACACGTATAATATTTTTAACATAAAATAGTACGCGTGTAATTAAAAGAAAAGTAAGATTTTTTTTGTTGATAGGTAGGGTTTTTAGGGTATTTTTGTAAAGATTCCTAGTTTTATAGTTGTACTTTACAGTATTAACTTTTAGCACTTCTCAACTTTTACTATTTACTATTCAATATTTAAATGTTTATTTTATATCTTTTTTTTCTTTTGAGCACAGTCCCTTATATTAGGACTTTTTTAAGGGAGATCAACTGAGAAGTGGGGAATTAAACCTGTAACCTCAACTAATATTTTGGCCCCGTGACTAGATGTTAAATCATTTGTCCTAGACGGGCTGGCATAAAATCATCATATTTTATAAATTAATATTGATATGAATACAAAAAAATTATATAAACTAAAATAATATTTATTAAAAGATATAATATAATTAAAAATAAAATTTTCTAACTTTTTATATTAATTTTTAATTTTTAGTTTTTAATTTTATTATTTTGAATGTAATTTTTAGTATTTTATGAGTTCAAAATCATTTGAAATCAAGTATTTGTTCATTTGGATATTATATGGGTCAAATAAAATTAAAAAGTATAAATTTAAGGGTGAAAAATGTTTAAAATTAAAGCTTAAAAGTTGAATAAATAATAATAATAATAATAGTTGAAGGGTGTTAAAGATTAATCATTAAAATTTAAGGGTAAAACTATACATTCAACCTAAAAGAAATTGTATATATGTAAAAGATATTGATTAGTTTTAAATTGAAAAATAATTCAAAAATAAGTATAAAACTAATAGGGATTTTTATATTTTTGTAATACAATTTGGTTACGTTAATAAAAGTTTAAGTGTTTAAATTATAAAATAATGAAATACTTAATATTGGCTCTTGCTATTGTTTATTTAATGTGTATATATTTGTAGATACGTAAATTTTTAAAATCCATTAATAAATTTGGGTTTGTTTTATTTGGCCAGCAAGCTTATTTGATGGTTATTGGGCTAGTCAAATAAAGTCTAATAATAATATTTTAAAAAAATATTTTCAAAAAATATAAAAATATATATATTATTCTCTATATATGGTAAAATATAAAAGAAATATGTAGAGAATATATATAAAAGGTAAGAGTTAAAAAATATATATTCTTGCCTAAAAAAATAAAGAGTGTATACTATTCTCTAATAAAATAGGGAATATATATATTCTTTTCCTAATACCATAATTGCACCTCTTCAAATCCTCTATAAATAGGAGCGTTTGTGGTTCATTTAGGACAATAAGAAATTCAAGAGAGCCAAGACGTTGAGACTCTGCTACCAAAGCTCTGCAGATTTCTTTTCAAGCAACTAAAGCTCTAGCAATTCAAAATCAAATCAAGAATCTTCACAAGAATGCTCCAAAGCTCGTGATTGATCCAACTCGTCTTCTTCATCAAATCAAATGAGTCTTCTACAATGGATTCAAGAACAACCCTTTTGCGCCCTTGATCCATCATCAACGGATAAAAGCATCAAAGGATTTTATTTCTACACTTGTAAAGATTGTATTAGAGATTGTACCTTTTTTCTTGATTATTAAATTTTGATATTTGTTATTACTTTTCTTGTTTCTAAATTTTAGGAGAAGAAATTTATGTTAACAAATTTCTATCATGCCTAGTGGGACATCTCTACCTTTCATATTTTTCCTTCACAAACCTTTTCAAAGTTTAACAATTAAGATCCATGGATTCAAGAAACAACAATCACCAATATAAAGCTCCCACCCACTTCACCGTGTGAGGTACTACTGATATTAGCCCGAAAGCCATCATTAAAGAAAGATTGATTGAGGAGATTTTGCATGCACTCTTCCTCTGCTTCAAGATGTGCTTATTTTACCGTCATCAATTGAAGAAGTGGTGTCTCCTACTCAATCCCCACTAAAAACTAAGGAGAATCCTGATTCACCATTGAACAAGGATGTTGCTCATGGTGATGGTGCGTCAATCTCTCTCCACATGACTTTATCTCCAAATGACTCTTCTGATGTCATGAGTGTTATGATGACGAACACTACCTCTTTGGAGGAATAAGTTGCCAAGATGAGCAAAATCTTAGAAGCCCTCGCTGATTCAATTAAAGAAAAGGATGAGCAGATTGCCTCTTTGATGAAGAAAGTTGATAGTTTAACTGACAAAGGAGTGGTGGTTACTAGCAATCCATAACAACAGACCAAAGAAGTTATGCAAACTCCTACTAGGATACTACTGTTGATGGTTCCGCCTCTAGTGTAGTATCAAGGCCTACCCAAGTGATTACTAATGGGTCCATAACTGCAGATGAATTGAAAGATCTTGTCAAGGAAGCTGTCAAAGGTCAAATGGAAAGTATCAATCAACCTTCCTACACGTATGCCAAGCCATACTCTTACAGGATTGATCTCATGAAGATGCTCACCAATTACCAACCATCAAAGTTTCAACAATTTAATGGTAAGAGTAATCCTAGGCAACATGTGGCTCACTTTATGGAGACTTGCAATAATATTGTCACCTATGGTGATTTGATGGTCAAACAATTTATTCGATCATTGAAGGCAAATACATTTAATTGGTACACCGACTTAGAGCTAGGCTCTATTAACAATTGGGAACAGTTGGAACATGAATTTCTTAATCACTTCTATAGCACTCACCGAATTATTAGCATGATAGAGCTCATGAGTACACATCAATGGAAGGATGAACATGTTATCGATTACATTAATCGATGGAGGAATTTGAGCCTTAACTACAAAGATTGCCTTTCTAAAGCTTCTGCTTTGGAGGTGTGCACTGAAGGCATACATTGGGGACTACGCTATATTCTTTAAGGTATCAAACCTAAAACCTTTGAAGAACTAGCTACCTGTGCTCATGACATGTAACTTAGCATTGCTAATGCCGAAACACAAACTTTCCCGATGGAGGACCCAAAAAAAGGGAAAGAAAAATAAGACTCTCGCAAAGGGGGCAAACCTTCCACGAAGGCTGAAAGTAAACAATCCATGGCTATTAGTACGAAGCCTTTGAAGCTCTCATCCACAATTGAGAAAAAGCAATAAGAGAAATTTGCCACTGCTCGAGGTCAAGGAACAAAGAAGGGCACCTTGAAAGAAAGACAAGAGAAGGAGTATCCTTTTCCTGATTCTAGCATTCCTCAAATTAGATGACTTACTCAAAGCCAATCTCATACAGCTATCTGAGATGAAGTGCCCTGAAGAAGCTAATCGAGTAAATGATCCAAACTACTGCAAGTACCATAAGTTGGTCTCAATCATCCTGTTCAGAAAGTGTTTTATCTTAAAAGACAAAATTATGCAGTTGCATGAGAAAGGGGAAGTTATTTTTTATAAAGAAACTGTGACTTCCAACATAACATCGATCATGGTATCTTATTCCGTAACTATAAAGTTTGGAAGTTTTGAACCCATTGATGTTTTGGTGTACCTTGTTAATGACCAAATTCTACCTCAATCCATGCAGGTTATTGTGTAAAGTATTTCACATTCAAATGAGGGCATCAAGCCTTAAATTATTGAAGCTGAAGAAAAGTGGACTCTTATTACTCGAAAGAGGGGGAGAAAGAGAAACATGCCTACACCGAAGCCCACTCCTAATAAAGCTAAGATTGTAAGAAAGCATATTGGAAGGTCAGCTGCTCAGAAAGTGACAAAGAGAAGAGTGCCCTCGATTATGATAGAGGATGAGTTCACACAGAAACTAAGAAAACCTATGACTCTCAAAGAGTTTTTACCAAAGAAATTCTTGGATTATGATGATGATATTATTCCTTGCTACTACCTCAATGAAGATTCAAATGATCATGAAGATATGGAAAAAGAAAAACTTGATTCTAAGAAGCTTACTTGTAGTTCTGATACAATAAAAATATGTTTTACTGATGATGAATTATTGCTCGGGTCCAAATTGTATAATCGCCCGCTTTTTGTTTAAGGATATGTTAATGAGCAAAAGATCAACAGAATCCTTATAGATGATAGATTTGATGTAAATATCTTACTGCTCAAGACCCTAAAAGACTTAGGAATACCTATGGATGAGCTTATAAAGAGTCGTTTGACAATTTAGGGGTTCAACCAAGGGGGGCAAAGAACTCTAGGCAAAATTAGGCTAACGTTGCTCATGGAAAAATTCAAGTTAGATGATTTATTTTATGTTATTAATGCTAGAACCACCTATAAAATGCTATTGGGAAGGCCATGGACATATGAGAATGGTATTATCTTATATACACTTCACCAATGCTTTAAGTATTGCCAAAATGGACAAGTGAAAAAAGGGGAGGCTAACTCTAAACCTTTTACCATGGCAGAATCTTATTTCGCTGATGCAAAGTTCTATAATAACTCAACCACGTGTGAAGAAAAAATTTATGACTTGAGAATATCTGGTGAAACTGCTAAAAGTGCAAAAGGAGCCACTATGCAAGAAAAGATTATAAGAAGTGAGGTCTCTACAAGTAAGACTTCTCAGCCTGTCATTGTGTCATGTGAAGCACTGAAAAATGAAGTGGGTGTCAAATTCAAACATACAAGAGGAGGGAATCATCATAAGTTTACAAAATTTAAATTTACCAGTTATAAGCCTTACATCTTCAAATGTCTACAAACCTCTACTGTAAGGATTCGTACAGCCATCCCAAGGTCCTGTAGTAGAATATGGTAATCTGCCGACAAAAAAGACCAATGGTTTTAATCCAAATGCCTACAAGCAGCTATCTACAATTGGCTATGGCTAAGAAAATACATCAAAGTTCGGAAAAGAAGAAGTTACAAGTTCTAAGATGAGTGAGCAAAATGCTAAGAAGCCTCGATTGATGTGGAAAGAGAAGAAATAGCTCATAGCATCTAAAGTAGGTTTAGGGTATAGTTCGGCTCATCCATTGCATTTAAAGATTCATAGGGAAACTTCACAGTATATAACTTTTGAAGAAATTGAAGAGGACCAGAAGCATAGAACTTTTAATGAAAGGACTTCAGTTTTTGATCGCCTTGGCAACCCTAGTAATACATCTCAGTGTTTGATAGGATCGGTAATCAAATGCTTAAAAACTCACAAGCATTCCAAACCTCTGTGCATGCAAGGATCAAGGTATCGACTTCAAAAGAAAATAAGTTCAATATGAAGAAAGAGCACTTTATTGAGACTGATTCAAAAGACATACACAACAAGTTCCCTTCCAGAATAGAAAGGCACACCAAATGGGTGGTGACTACTGGCCAAGTATTAAAAGTAAGACAATAAACAGTAGTTATCACTAGTTAAGAACCACATCCAATTGATGAGGTTAAAGAATAAGTGAATGTAGCAGTTAACTATATCACTATAGAGGAGGTTGATAATGAAAAATCCCTCATTGAAGAGGGCATTGAAGATGCTCCTCCTATATTTAAAGAAGGGAATAAGGTTGTAGTTGATGACTTAAAAAAGGTTAACCTTGGAACCCCTGAAGATGCTCGTCCAGTCTTCATGAGTGTAAACCTGACGCCTGAAGAAGTTTAAGATTACATCAAACTTTTTTTAGAGTATCGTGATATCTTCGCATGGATATATACAGAAATGTTAGGACTAGACCTAAAAATAGTTGTTCATCATTTGGTTGTACGAAAGGGTGCTAAGGTGGTAAAGTAAGCTCAACGACATTTTTGTCCTAAATTAATACCACAAATAGAGAATGGAGTTAATAAACTTATTGATGCAAAGTTTATTGAAGAGGTCCAGTATCCTACTTTGATTTCTAACATAGTACCCGTAAGAAAGAAGAATGGGTAAATTCGGGTTTGCGTTGACTTTAGGGATCTGAACAATGCTTGTCCTAAAGATGACTTTCCATTTCCAATTCCAGAAATAATGATAGATGCCACAATGGGTCATGAAATCCAATCATTTCTAGATGGTTCATCTGGATATAACCAAATTCCAATGGCAGAAAAGGATCAAGTATTGACTGTATTTCGTACTCCCAAAGGGATATACTATTACAAAGTCATGCCTTTTAGTTTGAAGAATGTAGGTGCAACTTACCAATAGGCCATGCAGAAAATCCTTGATGACATATTGCAAAAAAATGTAGAGTGCTATATTGACGATTTGGTGGTCAAAACCAAAAAGAAGGAAGATCATCTCCAGGACTTGTGAATAGTTTTTGAGTAATTGAGGAAGTATCAACTAAAGATGAATCCTCTAAAATGTGCTTTTAGAGTTTCAGCGAGAAAATTCCTAAGGTTCATTGTGCAAAATCGAGGACTTGAGCTAGATCAATCCAAAATTGATACTATACTTAAAATGCCTGAGCCAAGGAACATGCACGAGTTAAAGAGTTTACAAGGGAAATTGGCATATATTCATTTCATATCCAACCTTGCTGGAAGATGTCAACCATTTCATATGTTGATGAAAAAGAATGTTCCTTTTGTATGGGATCAAGCTTGTCGCAATACTTTTAAGAACATAAAGAAGTACTTGCTAAGTCCTCCAGTTCTACAGGCCCCCATTCCAGATCGTCCTTTGATTCTGTATACTGCTACTCAATAATGCTCTTTAGGAGTTTTGTTGGCACAAGAAAATGATAAAAAAAGGAATGTGCACTCTATTACCTCAGTAGAACTTTGAGTGGGGCCGAGTTAAATTATTCCCCAATTAAGAATATGTGTTTGACGTTAATGTTTGCCTTCAAAAAGCTCAGACACTATTTACAAGCTCATCAAATTTGATTGATCTCTAGAGCTGATCTAATCAAGTACATAATGTCTAAATCGGTTCTCTTTACAAGGCTAGTAAAGTAGGCTATTCTCCTACAAGAGTTTGACATAAGCTTTATTTCTCAAAAGGTAGTAAAAGGTCAAGCTCTTACTGATTTTCTAGCTGATCATCCAATTCTAGATGATTGGGAATTCTCTAATGACTTACCAGATGAAGAAGTTTTGTTCATTGAAGGCTTACCTTAGAAGATGCACTTTGATGGGGCCGCTCGTCAAGATGGTACAGGGGCTGGGGTTGTATTTGTCTCACCATAAGGGAATGTGCTTCCATATGCCTTTAGTCTTATTGAATGTTGCTCAAACAATATAGCTGAATACCAAACACTCATGTTAAGTCTCGAAATGGCGACAAACATGGGCATGATTCATCTTAAAGTGTTTGGAGATTTTAAACTAGTGATCAACCAGAATGTGAAGAAGCTTAAACTAGTTCCTTACTTCCAGCATGCAACTAAGCAACTTGAATATTGAGTAAACCAAATTAAGAATTTTTTCAAGAGAAATAAGGTCTTCTTCTCTATAAATACAATCACAAAATTATTTTCCTTCTAAATTTAGAAATCTCCAATTAAATGAGAGCAAAAGAAAACAAAATAGAGATTTAACCTTATATTTAGATAAATTAATACTTATATTAATAAAATAAAATAGATAAATAAAAGGACCAATTTCTAATAAAAATGACTAAAATTGCTTCTTGTATCGACGGAGAAGAAGGAAAAGTAACAATGGTAAGACGGGTCTAAAGTAGTGTTGGAAAATCTGGTACAATAAAGGAAATTGATGAATCATTTTATCATATTAGGTGTTGATACTGTTTTGTTTTGTTCATCTATTTTCTCATGTTGAAATATAATAATTGTTTTTGAGTGACTGAAAAATAGTTTGCTTTGCCCACTCTTATTTAGTATAATGACATTATAATTTAACAGAAAACCTAAAAATTAGAATTTCATCCTTTGCTCTCCCTTCCCCTCAATACTAACTAAGGGTGAGCACGGGTCGGGAAAATCCAGGAAAAAAATATCTCCAGTACCGTACTAAATTTCGAAAATTTTAAAAATATAATCTCCAGTACTAGTACCATTTTTTGGTATGGAGATTCATTTCTAATACACATAATGATAAAATTAAGAATGATATCGAATGTAATTAATTGTTATAACATCAATTAATTGCTATTAATAGCACATAAAATTCATATATAAACTAACAAAATGTAACACATACCATTTAAGGTATGTTAAAGTAGTATTT
>CATIWO010489902.1:0-22758 GCA_949673435.1 Macaranga tanarius
GTTTCAGTGCTAGAAAAGAGTTTCTAGTAGTAGTCGTGTTTTATCAAGAATTGAACTTAAGATGAGGTCATATGATAGAGGCAATTAGAGTTTGACTAAACCTTGACTCTAGCCAATATCGGGATCTTGTAATGTAGGGACATTTAGTGCACATTAATTGTGTTCTTTGGTTCTTGCGAATCTACATATAGCATTCATTTCTAATTGGATAGTCGTGATATCTATGCTGGGGGTCACTCATGACTTATGGGAACTGAATGTAATACATTAGGATTTTCACATTCAGTATGGAAAGGTGTTTCCATGATATTAAGTGTTAATATTATTTTCCATTGCCATTTAAACTTGAACCTAGTAAGTCACACACATAAGGCTTGCACTTGTGATGATTAACATTAATTTATCTATTAATTAAAGAGTTTAATTAATTAATTAAATTAATTGAATTAGATTTGCGTATATGGGGGGATCTAGCATATCCCAAAATTTGAATTCAAAGATTGGAACTTTATTGCATTTAATGCAAATATTAATTTAGATTTAATTTAATATAAGATATTAAGTTAAAGATTAAATTAATATTAGCCTTCCAAATATATATGTGTATATATATATGTGTGTGTGTATATATATATATATATATATATATATACCATGAAATGGACCATATAAATTATGGATGATGGACTTGGTCTATAAGATGGACTATAGGCTTTGGACTTTGTTCAAAGAGTTTGAACTAGTCCACTTGTTATTTGTTTGGATTGAGTTTTGATTAAAGAGTTTAATCTAGCCCATTAATTGTTTGGATTGGATTGGGCCATCTCTAAGTGTAAAGAGGCCTATGGCCCAAGCCCAAGCCCAAGCCCATTAAGTGGTAATGGAATTGGAATAGGAATGGGTCTCCATCTAACCAAGCTAACCAATTCAAAGATGGTGGCTTCATAATATCAAGGTTATGGAATTCCAAGTCTTTAGAAGACTTAGAATGAAGACTTTGAATAAGGACTAGCAATAGTTGCTAGACTTGACTATAAAGACACCAATGGCTTATTAAATAACAAGAAAAAGAAATGTGTAAGACAACCTTGGTGAGCTGAAATTTTAGCCAAGCAAGAAAGAGAGAGAGTTTGGTTACTCAAAATAGACCAAAGGAAAGGAAATATTGTCTTCCTTCTTCCAAAATTCAAGAGTGAACCTTCCTACATCACAAGAGTTGTGATTTCTCTTTACACCATCATCCTTGAGGGCAAACACTAAGTTCCATACCTTCAAGATCAAAGAAGCTTTCAAAAGATTTTAGGTCATTCAAAAGAGGCTTTTCTGGAGAGCTTGTTGGTGCTTGAAGATTAACCAAGTGCAAACCGTGTGTCACAAGCTAGAGGCTTCACGTTTAGGGAGCCCGGAGCTAGTGGATCATAATAATTAAAGCTTGTCAAGCGTTCTACAAACTTGGGAGTTATGTAAGTGTTGCTTAACTCTCTTTGTATGTAGGACTTATAATTTGATTATATGACTACTTTGATTATTGATTAAAATATTATCCATGATGCATGATTAGTTGTGTAAATGCATGTGATTTAGTTCTTGGGGCATTCAATGGATTCAAACTTGGTGCAAGTGTTGCATGCTTCCAAAAATTTTAAAATTCTGCATATTTGGTTGCTTTGATTCTCAATTCCCTTCAAGTGGTATCAGAGCCACTAATCACATGATTTACATGCTAAAAGTTCATAATTACAAGAGTTGTAATTGTATGTATTAAAATTTGCAAGTGTTGTAAATTTGTAGCATGTGAATGATTACAAGTATTGTGATCATTTGATTGTTTTGAGTTGATTTACATATTAAAAAATGTGTATTACAAATGTTGTAATTGATCATTTAAATGGTTACAAGTGTTGTGGCCCTTAAGATATGCATAACAACCTCAAAAATGGTGTTTTGGTGTGTTTTTACAAAAGAGTGCAGACCAGACATGGCCAGAGACACAGCCATGTCCCAGGCCATGTTGCATTCTATCCAAAATTGAAAAAAGACACATGGCCAGGGATATGGCCGTGTCTCAGGCCATGTACAGAGCAGTAGAAGTGTTTAAAAGGCATCAAAAGGTGTCTTTTTGTGCACTAAACCCATGTTATGCTTCTTGGATAATGTTTTAAACATATTTTGCTTGAAATAATCATTCTAATGACATACAAATGTTGTATTTAATTGAATGATTATAGTACTGTGTATTTGATATTAATGCTTTTTTGACATGTACTTGGCGATTATCATCCTTTAATGGATGATCTTTATAGCATGATTATCACAGGGCATATTTTACTTCATTCAGCTCTGTTTGGGCATTCCCTGTATATTGTCACTATCCACAATATACATTGCACAATAGCCATTCATTTGCATTTACTAAATAGCTAATTTTCAGCATAAATGCTGCTAAAATTTTAGAAATTTTTTTTAAAAAAACACACCAAAAATAATAATAAAACTTCAAATAAAAGATCACACTTTTATTTATTTACAAGTGGCAAATATAGCCAACTTATAAAGCAACAAACTGACAAAAAGAAACACCACTAAAGATATAGTGGCACATTATTGGCCCTTGGCCAAAAACACATTTATTTTAACTTTTCCTTATTTTCCCTAAAGTGGGGAAATATTTCTTCAAGTATTTTTCATTAATGAACCTTTTATGTGGCTTTCTTTCCAAGATTTCTAACTAATAGGCATTCCCTTCTAGAACTTGATGTATTATAAATGGTCCCTCCCAATTTGGAGACTATTTCCCCAATTCCTTGTCTTTGGTTCCAGGTGGCAGAATAACTTTCCACCCTAACTCTCCAACTTCAAATTTCTTTTTCCTAATTCTTTTATTGTAAAGTCTGAAAATCTTTATTTTCTGTGCTAGCATACTGGTCAAGGCTCTAAGCCTTTCTTCATCCATACCTTCAAGCTCCATCAATATGGCCTCTGAGAATTGTTCAAGAGTCAGACTATTTTGCCTAGCCATTCTTAAAGAGGGTATGGACACCTCCATGGGTAGAACAACATCATGCCTATATATGAGAGCAAAAGGACTTGTGCCAGTTGCTTCCCTCTTAGAAGTCCTATATGCCCATAAAGTCTCAAATAGGATTCTTGGCTAATCCCTTAGATTATCCTCTAGTATCTTTTCCAAGATTCCAATAAGGATCTTATTTGAAGCTTCTACCTAACCATTAGCCTGAGCATAGTGAGGAGTTGAATTCAAAAGCTTAATGTTATAATCATCTGCAAACTCCCTCATTTCCTATCTAGTAAACATAGTACCCTGGTCAGTAGTAATGGTCTGGGGAATACCAAATCTGTGGATGATGTGTTCCTTGATAAAAGAAATTACGTCTCTCTGCTCAACCTTCTTCATAGGAATAGCTTTCACCCACTTAGTGAAATAATCAGTGAACAATAATGAAACTATGGCCCTTGGATGAAGCTGGATATATTTTGCCAATTAAGTCAATTGCCCATCCTCTGAATGGCCATGGTTTAGCCACTGGATACAGGTCATCCATAGGTACCCTCTGAATGCTTCTATATTTTTAACACTGCTGGCAACCTTTAGCATACTGGATGCAGTCTTTAAGAATAGTTGCCATTAGTAGCCATGCCTATGAATCAACCATCTCATCTTCCTTCCTGCTTAATGAGCTTCACAAACACCTTCATGCACCTATTTTAAAACCTCCATTGCCGCTAGAAAAGCCACACATCTAAGAAACAAACCATCAACAGTTTTTCTGAATAAATATCATTCCAACAAAACATAGTTTAAAGTTTGGGCTCTAACTTTGAAAGGCATTCTTCTAGTGCGATTTTCAAGATAGTATTTAATATCTGTAAGCCAATCCCCTGCCAGATCTAAGTCAGCACTAAAGGTTTTCACCTGAATCCCTCTTTCCAGGATAGATGGATGACTTCTTTCCTGAATAAAGACAAACTTATGAGTTAAATCTTTAGACAATCTCAAGCTAGAAGCAACTTGAGATAATTCATCAACTTTCTAATTTAATTCCCTAGGCACATGCATGAAAGACACACTATTAAAGGACTCAACCAATTGAATGGCTGATGTAAAATAGGGTGCTAAGAAAATACTGGTACACTTATACTCTCCCATCAACTGTTTAAGAACAAGCTGAGAATCACTAATTACCAGAATTTCTTTTGCACCAAGGTCCTGAAGAATTTGAAGGCCTATAATCAAATCCTCATATTCAGCCTGGTTGTTGGTAGATTCAAAATCCAAATTGAAACTGAGAGCTTTTTTGGTCCCTTCAGGTGATGTAATTACCATTCCTGCTCCAGCTGACTTTTCTGTAGATGAGCCATTAAATTTGAGAGTCCACAACTAGATCTCCACCTTACATACTGGAAGTTCATTTTCCTTCTCATTAATAGTATCTAAAGTAGAGTGATCAACTAAAAAATCTGCCAATGCTTGGCCTTTCACCAATTTCTGAGGAAAATATACTAAAGTGAACTCAATCAAGCCAAGCAACCATTTGCCAATCTTCCTAAATAGCACAGGCATGTTCAACATATATTTCATTAAATTAGTTTGAGAAATCATATACACCTTGTGTTTTAGAAAATAATGTCTCAGTTTAGTGCATGCAAAATGTAATGCCAAACATAAATTTTCAACATATGCATATTTCACCTCCGTAGGGGATAAAATCCTACTCAAATAATAAATTGCCCGCTCATGACCCATTCAATCATTTTGAGCTAACAAATATCCAATAGACTCATTTGCGGTAGATATGTAAAGTTTTAAAGGAATTCCCTCCCTAGGGGGAACTAACACAGGCGGTTGGGAAAGATATTGCTTAATTTTGTCGAAAGCTATCTAGTGTTTTTCTTCCCATTTAAAACCAACTTCCTATTACAATTTTAACAAATCAGAAAATTCCTTAGTTTTTCTAATAAGATTAGAAATAAACTTATGGAAGTAATTCATTTTTTCTAGGAACTTATGTAGCTCCTGCTTGGATTGAGGTGGCCTGGTTTTGAGCACGACCCTTGCCTTATTTTTGTCTACTTCCACACCTTTCTGGTGAACTAGAAACCCCAAAAAATTTCCAGCCTGCACGCCAAATGCACATTTAAGGGGGTTAAGCTTCCATTGGTAGATTCTCATTCTTTCCAAGCTTTTCCTTAAATGTAAAATATGATCAGTGGTTTTTTTAGATTTTAACACAATATCATCAATGTAAATTTCCATATATTGGCCAATCATATCATGAAAGATTGCATTCATAGCCCTCCGATAGGTAGCACCTGCATTTTTCAATCCGAATGGCATGACCAGCCATTCAAATGTCCCAATAGCATCAGGAAACCTGAAGGTGGTCTTGGAGATATCTTCCTTGGCTATAAAAATTTGATTGTAACCTAAAAAGCCATCTATGAATGACAACAATTCATTCCTAGCAGCAGCATCAATTAGCATGTCAACTACAAGCATAACATATATATCATGAAGGGTAGCTAAATTCAGGTCTCTAAAATAAATACAAACTCGTAATTTTCCATTCTTTTTCATGACAGGCACTATATTAGATATCCACTTAGCATACCTAGTTGGCCTTATAAAGCTAGTTTTAAGAAGCTTTTGGATTTCATCTTTCACCTTCGGCTCTACCTCTTTGACATTCTCCTAGGAGGCTGCTGGAATTGATGAAACTCAAGCTTAATAGGGAGGCGGTGCTCAACTACCTCCATGCTCAATCCTAGTGTAGGTGGCGGCGTTCAGCGTGCGCCTAAGTATCCGGCGACCACGGCACTGTGCGGGCTCAAGGCCCACTAGGAGTACAACTTAGGCCTTTTGACAGGTTTTGGTTGGAGAATGGAGTCACCATCCGGGACACTTTTATAGCAACTGGATCCCACAGAGAGAGCCCAGCAGCCGTCCTCAGAGATTGGGTTCAAAAACTAAGTATGGGCTTTGGAATGGCCCATCCGACCTTGCAATCTGCCTTTGTTTGTGTTTTGTATTTTATTATTTTTAATTACATAATTATCCTTTTAATTACATGCAAATGGTTGTTTAATCCAAACAATTCCAAATTTTATAATTTAGTCCAAGTTTGATTATTAGTCCATTTTCATGCAATTTAGTCTTTAAATTATCACATCCATACATTCACAAACATCATTCACAACAAAAGTAAAAATCAAAACAACCAAAAATAAAAATACACACAAAGAAAAGAGGGAGGAGAAATGATACAACCCTTTTCATGCAAATAAAATAAAAATAAATAAAAATACACCACAAATTAAAAATAAAATAAAACTAATATTGAATTTAGGCCTGCAATATAAATCATGAGTTAAATTTCCCAAATAATAATAATGATAATAATAATAATAATAATAATAATAATAATAATAATAATAATAATAATTAAACAACCTACAAAAAAGATATTAAAAGAGATAGTACAAAATAAAAACAATCAATAATCAAATTTTAGCTAGATTAATCAAAAGAAAAATGAAATCTAAATTTAATTAAAAATATTTCATATTATCAAATAATCCGATTAAATTAAGAAATAATTACATTAATTAATATTATGCCTAATTAAATTAATCATCATGAAAACGAAATAAAACAATACTCAAAATAAACAAGCCAAAAATAGTTAATTATCAAATAGAGAATAAATAAATAGATAAATAAACAAACAAAGAAGGAACAAATAAAATAAGATAAGTAAACCAAAAATAAAATAAAAAATAAAAAACCATCATTAATAATAATAATTAAACCAAAAAAAGAAACAAATAAAAAAATAATTAAAATAAAGAATAAAATAAACTAGATAAAATAAGAAAGAATAAATAAAAAATAAAATAAAACTTCACGTCAACAGTGCATGGCACCGTCAACAGTGCCATGCACTGTTAACATAAAAAAAAAAAGAATATTGATGGCTAATGGGCCATCAGGCCCATAAATAAAAATAAAAAATTAAGCAAAGAGGCGTACGCCTCTTTTAATTTTGAAATTAGAGACGCATACCTCTACGAAGAGGTGTACACCTCTACACTTTCTGTGCAGAATAAATAATTAAAAAATATATATAAAAAAAGAATTTTACTGAAATAATTTTTGCCCTCAAAGTCCGATTTGGAATACCTCTAACTCTAGAAGTGCATGAGTTCTGACCCTCTACTTCTTTTTTTTTTCTTAATTCTTTTGGTGTTTTTTATTTTTTTCTTTCTCTGATTTTTTTATTTCTAATTATTTCTCATTTCTTTTTCCTCCACCTTTTTCTAGCCTCCAAATCCTTTTTTATCCTCCTTTTCTTTTTTTAGGGCATTAAAATTTACCTTAATGTCTCCATCTTCTCCCCTTCCTCTCCCATGGACGTGGGAGAGGAGTTATATAACATGAGAGAAATCCCACGTTCTGTAATCAATGCCTTTTTTTTTTAGTGTTTGGGCTTAATGGGATACTGTCTATTTGGGCTCTGATGGATTTTGGTCTAGTTGGTTTGGGTTTCTCTCAAACGGGTCAGAATCCAATTCCTTCACTGAGCCAGGCTTACATATCATTTCATCATTGAGCTTTTACCTTGTGGGTCGGGCTAAAATCATGTGTCCACACTTAGCATCTCTGTGTAATTCCATGAAAACCAGTCTTTGAAATTCTGCTGTAACTCTATTATTTCCTTCTTTAATTCAGATTTCAGCAATGAGCTGATGTAGGTGACCCTTGGCTCCTGATTAGTGCCAAGGTTTATTTCCTCTAGTGGATCCTATACCGTAATCCTCTAGGAGAACAGGCGCCTTTTGCACATCTTCCATTTTTAATTCATCAATGTTTTCATCTAATTCCTCTTCACTTAATATTTTTGTCCCATCTATTTCCATACTTTCTCTGGCTATTTTATCCAACATTTGCTTTATGTTCACCTTCCTTATGGCAGTTGCAGCCACTTCCTGTTCTTCCTTGGTATAACTATTCATTAATAATTTCCTTAATAACAGAATATCCCATCGACCTATATGGCACGATAGACTTGTACAGTAAATCTGACTGTTGTTGAAGCACATCCTCTTTATCTTCTTTTGGAATAGGAATATGTTGTTTTGAGTCAGACTTAGGCTTTCCTACAGTGAACTTGATAGGCCCAAGTTCTATATCATAGAATCTAGCTTCCAAGTTATCTGACCAGATACTGAAAGGTTTATTGTCTACCCCTTTTACCTCATCATCATTCAATATAAGTAAAAACTGGTGCAGAGAGGAAGGCACACACCAGTTAGCATGAATCCAGTCTCTTTCTAGTAATAAATTGTAGCTTGCAGTAGAGTCTACTATAAAGAAAGCATTGAGAGACTTTTTACTTCCCACAGTGATCTCAGTTGGCAGAACTTTAATTATTTTTATGACTTCTCTTATGAAAGTAGCCATTGTGATATCAGTAGCTATCAGCTCCTCTTCTGCTTTACTCAGTGAATACAGTAACCTGAGTGGCATTATGTTCACTGCCGATCCATTGTCAATAAGGACTCTAGAAAATAGTTTTCCATTGAGATGAGCTCTGATGTATAAAGACTTAATGTTCCTAGTTGCCTCCACAGATGGTTTCTCCATAATAACTCTCTTAGGAAAATTCGGCCTAGTAGCCTAAATAGTGACTCCACTGATATGTTTCTCATATTCCAAGGGTAGCGCCCCCCCAAGTCTCTTAAATTTTAACCATGTCTTCTTCAGCATCACTATGTTGCATCATAAATTCTTTAGGCAAAGTGACTGAGGATTTGGCACACCCGAAAGGCATTGGTTCACCATCCACAGTGAAACTATCAATCTTCATGTCATCCAACACATTTGGTTCATCAATAAATGGCATCAGATCATTTGAGCTGCTAACAGATTCCTCCACTTCTATGTCATAAGTTGGATCCTCAGCTGCCTTGCGTCTGAATTTATATTTTGCACTAGAATGGATCTCTAATTTTTTTGCCTTCTTTCAGCTACTCTCTGCCATTGGATTCTCCTTTTCTATGTTCGGGTAGGTGGTTGAGGAAACTTTTTGTGTTCCACCTTATGCCACTACTGGTTGGATTGCACAGGAGGAGGAAGAATGAATCTGGGCTGCCTCCTCTGGAACTTTGGCTATAATCTCCTTTCTTCCCTCTTTCCTCTAGGCTTGTAACTCCTTTCTAGTGCAAAGGAAGGAGAAAATCTTCTGTTTGCAAATTATGGCCTCCAATGGTTCCTACCTCTGAATGGTTTTCTATTTGAACCTTAGATTTGCTTTTCCTCCATGATCTTTTTCTTCCATCTAATAGAAACAGTACCACTCACAGGAATATTGTTAGCAGGTGGTTTAGAATATTTCACCATATAATCAAACTTGCTAGAAGGTTGGCCTAGTGTGTCCCAGACTTCTTGCTTCTCTTTGATCTTTTTCTTTACATTCAGTAAGGCTCTTAAGTCAACATTGACAGAATTCACCATAGCTACTGGGGAAAAGGATATTCTTCAATCAGCATTGCATCCTTTTGCTCAGGGAATTTCAAGACACCCTTATTGATTCGATCCTATACCACATTCCTAAACACCCAACATGCATTAGTAGAATGGTTAAAAGAATTGTGGTACTTACAGTAGTCCTTCCCCTTCAATTCCTCCTTGGAATGAATCTTTTGGTCTGGAGGTAATTTTATGAAATTCTCTTTTAGGAGGAAATTAAAGATCTGTTCTATTTTTGAGACTTCAAAGGTGTACTAATTTTAGGGGTTGGATCCTTGAGGCTTCCTCCATGCCTCAAGAGCCTTTCTTTCTAATAATGGACAGATACAGGAATCGGTAATAACCAGGTATGTTACTGCTACCTCTGAATCTGATACCTCCTGGAAATAAGTCCCTATGGAATTCTTTTTTCTCTGATTCTCTTCCTTCAGTATTTCCTCACACTCAATGACCTTGGTAGCTAATTCATAGAAGTCATGAAATTTCATGCCTTGAAATTTCTTCCGTAATTCAATGTCTAGACCTCTCTCAGCCATTTTCACATACTCTGATTCTGAGAGAAATACTTTGCACCTGTTTCTCATTTTCTTAAATCTAGTAATGAATAAATCTACAGTTTCACCAGCTCTTTAGGTCACCCTTGATAGTTCTGCTATACACACCTCAGGTTTATCTCAAAAAATCTGTGTGTGGAATTATCTCTCCATCTCCTACCAGGTGAAAATAGAATTTCTAGGCAAAGTAGCATACAATGTAAATGCTGCACCTGTCAGTGTATAGGAAACAGTCTCAACCTGAAATTAAAAAAAATTTCATAGTTAGCCAATTCACCACACTGGATTGTGAATCTTGCTATGTGTTCCAAAGTGGACTGCCCATCCTCCCCAGAGAATAATGAAAACTCTAGAATGCGATACCCCCTGGGATATGGGTTTTCTCTATCCACAAAATCAGGTTATGGCTTGTAAAATTCTGGATGGCCAATCTGGTGTAGACTAGGACCATATAATTCCTACACAACATCCCTCATAGCATCTAAATCAACTCTACCACCTCTTGGGGCTTGTGGTAATGGCAAATAAGATTGAGGTATTGCATTAGGCCTTTGAGGAAATTGTAAATTGACTGGAGGAAATGCCATATATCCTTAGGGTAATGGAATTTTCCCTTGCTGAACATTGCTCCCCGAGCCTCTTCCCTGCTTAATAGTCTCCCTGAGCCTCTTCCCTGCTGAATAGTCTCTAGATCATAAATTCCAGGCTGCGAGTTTAGGTTTATCCTGTCAAACATCTAATTATTAGGAGTCAATCAACATTATTGGAACCGTTACCATTATTACCATTGCGAGCAATGTTCTGATTAGGTACTCTGCTAGATTCTTCCCTCCTGTATGGGGGAATGTACCTTTCCTCCATAAGATTTTGGACTCCAGTGTTAGGTCTAATAGTGGAGGATGAATTTTTAGTATCTCATTGGGGTTGCATTGTCACCTTTGGAGATGTGTTTTACTTCAGGCCCTCACTTATTTTGGTGAATAAGGCAGTAATTTGAAGTAAAGTTTGATTTATAATGTTGCTCATCTGTTGAAATATGGCATTCATACGAGCCATTGAATCGTGAACTTCCTTTAGCCCATCCGAGAGGATGGTTTGGGCATCTGAGCCTTCAGTTGCAGTAGTATCGACAATTTATATTTCTTGGCCATCAGAGCTAGTAAGTGCCCCGCTTAAGGATTGGGCCTGTTGATGAGGCACCGGGTTGTTATAATATTTAGTGTCATCACCAGTAGTGTTTACTGGCAGGTTATTAGTAGAGTCACCAATATTAAAAAATTCTTTTCCACTTCTAAGTGTGGTCATCCCATTGGAATGTGTCCCACCGAGCATGCTAAAAGATTGTTGGTACAATTTTTCAGTTGAACCAGGTTTGCGAGCGTGCTAGGGAAGACTAATTTCCTAAATTGATAATTCTAACTTCTTTCAGATGAATGTGGATTCTAAAATGCCTTTACCATAATTTGTTTGAGTTCCAAAGGATTTGAAATTTGTAATTAATGGTGAACAATAAATTACTTTGCAAAAGGAAATAGTTATTAAGCTGAAGGTAATGATAAACAGCTGAAGGTAATGAAATAAAAGCTTAGAAAAATGTAAATTAAAAATTGCATTCAAAGAATAGTAAGTATAAAGTTTGCTAGAATGAAAGTGTAAAATTGCTAAAGCTATAGAAAATGACTAGTGGCTGAGCTAATAATTTAGATTGATTGGTTGATTGTTGATTGTTGATTATATTGATGATTGTCTCTGCTACCTCCCTTTTATAACCCTTCAACTTTGTTCAGAAGAAGTTCAACTCTCTTTAATTTTGCCAATAATTACCTTCATTAATTTCTATAGCCCGCGTTCCTTGCACATCCTCCATCAACTTATTAGCTCCAGTGGTTACCCTCTAGTTACCTCTAGAGACTTCTTTTATCAGCACAACAAATCTTCTTGTCTAAGTAAATTCAAGTCGGCTGGACTTAATGCAATGGGCCCATCTTGGGCCTATATTGAGGCCTAAAAATTAATATTAGGTATAAACACAAAGATTCCAGAATACCAATAGGTTGAGAGCAGGCTCTCACAGTTAGCATTATTGGATGAGAAAAAGTTAAAAGCTATGTATCATGCACAGCTATACCAGAAGAGAATTGCCTGAGCCCAAAATAAAAAAGATTAAGCCTGGAATGATAAAGGAGGGAGATTTAGTGTTAAAGCATACAAGACCATTCCTTACTGATTCGAGAGGGAAGTTCAAACCAAATTAGGAAGGGCCTTATCTGGTAAAGAAAGTATTCTCAAAAGGTGTAGCCATTTTATCAGACTTGGAAGGGAATGAGTTTAGGAATCCTGTCAACATGGACAAACTTAAGAAATACTTTTTATAGAGTCACTAGGGAGAAAACCTCAAAAAGAGGTTGTCTAGGCAAAAGTTAGGGACAAAAATAAATTCTGCTAGGTTGAAAACTTTGAAAAGTGGCAGCCTTGGAAAAAATAAAGGATAGATAAAAGGAGAGGGAGAGAATAAAATAGCTAGTTGGAAAACTTGTAAGGGCAAGCCACCCAACAACAGGAGAAATGTCAGAAGTAATTTATATATGCAATTGTGCTTAAATTAAATGAATTAGATTGCCTTTATTTATGTCAAATGTTGCATTAAATGCTCATTACAGTAAGGCTAACTAAAAGGAAAAACATCACATATACTAAGTTAAACCTAACTAAATTGTTGAAACTAGAAGAATAAAATGAATCTAAGTTCTCTTCCTTTTATTATTTCTTATATCCTGAACACTAGCCCTATAAAGTTCCTTAGTTTTTTGATTCGTAATAAACTCATCTTCTTCTGTTTGTTGCAACTAAACCCAATCCTTGTAATGGTCATATGTGGTAGTATCTTTATTTTATAATATACCTCGCCTGATGGTACGACGTGACCAGGTTGCTGATAGGTTCTCCAAGAAATTCTAAGTCAGAAGTCTATGTTGGAAACTATGGGTAGGCTCGACAATCAGCCGCTTCTCTCCATACTAACAGTATAGACGAGCTGGATAATAGAAAGAACAGAAGTGCAGTCCGGCTAGAGGAAAATAGGGCGTATATGTATGGGTTGTCACATGCTTGATGTTCCACCAGGGACACATCCACTGTACTCTAACATCTGGGAAGTTAGCCACCCACTCTTTTAGATCAGCAGGGAGCTTTTGCAATGGTCGGGTTTGTACTTACTTTACCTTGTACTTCCCAATGGCCCATGGGAGAGATAAAAGCCTTAATTTCTCCTGAAGCCAAATCTGAAAAAGGGAGGGTATAAAAAAATAAAATTTACCTCCAACAATATAGGACTCCCAGTGAAGCAATACGACTCAGACATGTTGTCCAAGCCAATGAGAGTTTTAGCAAGAATCACGGGCATGGGATTTAGTCCGGACTCCACTTGATCAAGAATATGCATGATCATGAAATCACAGTCACCTAAAGGAGAAACTAGTAGGAACTGGGCATACAGGAAGAGAGCTATCATGCATGGCCAGTACACCTCCTTGCTGTTGATAGCCAGAGTAGCCTTCAAGAATGATTCTAGAATTATCCCATTCCTTGAAACATGCACAAAGGAGGATTGAGGAAGGATATTGAACAATCAAACCATTTGTTGTATAGCCCTATCATCTGGCTTATCAAATGGTAGAACTGCTATCTGTTTGGAGGAATCATCTGGGTAACTAAGAATTGCTTCAAATTCTTCAGGCAGGGGGCAGATTTCAAAATTATTGAACCTAAAGACATGATTTTGAGAATCCCAAAATTCGATAATAGTATGCAAGAAAGGATTGTTGATTTTAGAAAGATGAAGAGATCAGAAGATAGATAAATGGAAAGGATTTAATTTTCGCCAATCTTCTCCACCTAAGCTTTATAAGATGGGGTGGAGTAATTTCAGATGGTGTTTTGCCATTATTTGAAGGTTTTTTAGGGTTTCTTAAAGTTTGGAGGCATGTGTTATGTGTATAAGTGATATAGGGTGTATTTATAGGAAATTAAAGAGGGGCAAAATTAGAAAACTTTAATGTTTGGGCCACTAAGGTGTCGCCTCAGCATGCAGAGGCATTGGTTTTTGTGCCTCATCACAGAGGCGATGCCTCTATAAAGAGGCAGCGCCTCTTCACTGGAATATGGATAAAGGCAGTACCTCAGCAATTGAAAAGTGGAGAAAATGGTCATTTTGATAAAAATGGTCCGAAATTGGATAGAAATAGTTGTGCACTCAATCAAAAGTAGAGAAGTGAAAGAAACACAAGTACTGGAGAGAAAAATTATCTGAAATGAATATCAATCCAAAAGTTTTCATGTATAATAATAGTGTCAAATGCCTACAAAAAATGTCTATACATCTGTCTAAAACTATCTCTAATCTTAGCTGTAGTCTAGTCCTCCTAAGTCTCCATCTCCTCATCATCCTCCTCACCCTCGTCGGTCTCCTCGTCTTCCTCATCCTCCTCATTAGCCTCATCCTCGGCTTCATCTCTAATATCTTGGACATCAGAGGTAGAAGGAATATCCGCAGCAGGGGCAGCTCTATCATCATCATCACTATCATCCCCCTCGCTCACCATCTGAAAAGTAGTAAGCTGCTATCAGAGCATCTAGATCTAAGCATCCTTACCCTCTCAATGAGCCTGTCCAAACAGAGAAGAATAGGTAAGTAAAAATCATATGAGCATGCATACATATAGAATAAAGATAGAGATATACCCTCCACTCATCTATAACACATAGTGTAAGATCACGCTGGACCTTCACTAATCTATATAGATGATCACTCTGCTCTATAGGAATCTGTAGGTAAAAGTTATATTAGTACTAACGTTCTTCTATAGGAAGCAAATAAAGAGGAAGTGATACTCATATGGGTGGTAGTAGGAGGAACTGGTATTGGTGAGTGGATGAGGTCTAGAGTCAAGAACCCCTTAGTTATACCGCCAGAGGCACCCTAGTATCTGGCAATAGGATCCGGCAGGTATGGAAAAGCCTCGCCAATCATATGTGAACTAAAACTAAAAGCTGCATGATCTCGGGAAGTGCCAGGGACCCTCTTACTGGGACCTACATTAGTAGTTGGGGAATCCATCCGGGCCCACTGAGTAGGCTGCTCACTAAAAGGAGGGGATCTCATCTGAGGACCTACTCCCTTAGTACAGAGCTGAAAAAAGGAATGTGTCAGAAAATTAAACCATAAGCAGATGATATAATCACAAAGTGCATGATGCATACCTAAGAAACAAGACCTGCCATCAAAATCTGCTTTAATAGCTCAGCTCCAATGAATGTCCTATATCCACCAGGATGCCTAGCGACCAGGCGATCCCCAAATGTCCCCTTTAGGGCTCGATCCAAATTGATGTCCGCCAGCATATGAGTCCAAAACATAAAAGGAGGAGAAGCCACGGGCACTCATCTCTGATTAGGACCAAGTGCCACTCCCAAATATGCTCCCTGAGATAATACATCTCTTGGAAGGGCCCCATGAGTAGGATCTTCCTATCAGCCCTTGGTCCAGATCGAACCATGGCTACAGCCCTCAACAGGTCCCCATGGTGATCTCATGGCCTAACAAGAGAGGAAGACAAGAAAGGTAAGTTAAATTCTGCATACATCAATAAAATTTTAACCAAATTTATTTCTTTTGTAGGTTTACCTCATTCCATGAAAAGCCTGTTAAGGTAGGTGCAGTGAAGATGGACTCGAGTTAGCTCGTGCCTCCCAGTACGGCTAGAGCCCCATCGGCTCAATACAGGAAAAACTCTCAGCTCAGTAGGCATCACCCCCCTGATCAGACCCAGCTCAAGCCCCCAAACTTGTAAAAGTCAAGATGTCAGGGCGAAGAATGTAGAAGAGAAGAAAAAAAAGAAAGAGAAAATAAGGAATTGAGACGTACATGAGTGGCATGCTAGAAGCCACAAAATCTTATGGCCCCATGAACGAACTCATCTATGCTCCAGTAGAGGTAGGCTAAAGCTGCAATCCCCAATCATATATGGCAACGAGGTCCAGATCGATGGAGCTCGCAACATTAGAAAATAAGGTGGTGCCCAAGAGATAAAAAAGGAAGGCCCAGACCACCTGATCGATCTGGCGTATAGTAGTAATTGTCTCTGGCCGAATACCAGAGTAATAAGAGTAGATCGAGTTGAATTTGACTGTATGAGTTCCCTTCATGGTGGGAACCATGCCGAGCAATCTGTCAATATATCCGACATGTGCCGGAGTCATCGACTCCAAATGTTGATCAAAGGGAACAGGTTCCCCAACACAAGCTACTCCAATAAATTATGGAAAAGCAATTGAATCCAAGGTAAGCTCCCCGTAAGGCAGATGGAAGGTGTGAGTAAAGTCCATCCATTGCTCCATTAAGGTATAGAGACCATACAAATCGTGTCGGCCAGCAATGGTCTAGAGGGAAACAATAAAGGGCTCAAAACTAGTGATTCAGATCCTAGTCTAAATCTCTTCAGTCAAGGTGCTATACCACTCACGGGCACTTATAGCACTACCTGCACCCTTCATAGAGTACTAGTCGAACTGCAGGGAGTATTTTTAAAGGCTAAGTATCTAATTATGTAGAAAATAAATTCATTTTTTTAGATTAAAATTTAAAAATAGCGTCTTTGCATCATAGAGGTAATGCCTTAACGACTCAGAGGCAACACTTTTGAGTCATTAAGGCATCGCCTTAACGAGCAGAGGCGACGTAGGGACCGAGCCCAGTCTCGATTTTCCACTTAAATTTTTAATTTCTACCTAGTTTTCTACATTTGTTTTCAATAAATCAAGCATGCATATCATTAATCTTAACTTGACCCAGTCCTAATTTGATAAAAAAGTAGGAAAAAACACTAACCTCTCCTATACCTAAAGAACATATATGGGTGTCCAAAGAAAGCGTAAGAGAGAAGTCAGATCCGAACTCCAAGCCTAGAGAACGAGGTGCTCGGGCCTCTGGAGGGACAACGACCTAGGTTGGAAGAGCGGGTGTGCGATCAAACTCGAGATCTATGGTGATATGAAGAAGAAATCAAAGTAGAGAGAAAGAAAAAGAAATGGCGCGAAAGTTTAAAATGAAATGAAAACAAAGATTTGAATTTATATACTTTATGGAAAACTGCCATTTTGGTCCCTGAGGGGAAAATTTCTTTTTGATACATGAAGTTATTTGAATGTTGTTAACGTTGAAGGAATTTATAGATTGAAGTAGACTTGGATGCGAAGCATCAAAAAATCTAGCCTCTTGAGTTGTACCTCGAGGATGACAGCACAGAAAGAAAAGGAAGCCTCTTGATTTTGAACATCAAGGAAGACGGCGAAAAAAAGATAGACCTCTCGAGTTGTACCCCGAGGAGGACAACATTGGAATCAAAGCATCTTGATTTGGAACATCAAAGCAGACAGCAATGAAAAAATAAAACCTCTTGAGTTGTACCCCAAGGCCGACGGTATAGAATCAGGAACATTTCAGAACCACAGGATTAAAGAATATCCTTTTGGAATTTATTGCATGCATATTATTTTTTGAAAAACCAATTTTAAAAAATATATTTAACGGTTTTTCAAAAATAAGGAGGGAAACTGTGGGCACATAGTTTAGTCCGGCCAATAAAAAAAGTCCAATGATGAAAAATGAGATGTAAGCCTAACTTAGTAAATGAATTGGATTATGGCCCACTTGAACGAAGCCCAAACACACTCACAATCCAAAACAAAACCCAAACCCACCAGAGGGAACCAAGCCCAAATAGCCCACAGTCGGACCAAGTCTAAACAGCCCACAACCAGCTCAAAATTATAGAGGCGCCGCTTCTGTGAATTTAAATGACAGAGGCACCGCCTTATCACCTTTTGTTACAAAAAAAATAAATGACATTAATTATAGAACGTCGGACTCTCTCATGTTCTATAACTTCTCTCCCACATTCAAAAGAGTGGGGAAGAGGAAATGAATGAGTTTAATCCTTCTATAAATAGAGGGATTGATTTCTGTTAAGGGGAAATTTTCTTAGCAGAGAAAAACAAACTAGAAGAAAAAAAATTCAAAAAAGCCAGAAGTAAAAAGGAAAAAATAGAGGTCCAGAATCTGTGCATTTCCGGAGTTAGGACCATTAACAATCAGAATCTGAGGGCCAAATTATTTTCTACTTATTTTCAGTAAAATTCTTTGTCTATTTTATTTTTAATTTTCAATCATTCTCACATTTTTGTTTCTCTTTTTTATTGCAGTGCATAATTCATTTGTCTTCCTTAACAAATCTGTATTGATCTTTATTTTGGGTGGTATTGATTGTACAAATAAATATTGATCTAAGTTCTGTAAAATTTGATTCTGCCAGAAAGTATAGAGGCACCGCCTCTAATTACAGAGGCTCCACCTCTAATTACAGAGGCTCCACCTCTGTGTTTCAGAGGTGTTTCCTCTTTAATTTATATTTCTTTTGAATTTTTGAACGTTGGACCAGGGGCGACGCCTCCCCTGTTGAGGCGGCACCCTCACAAAATAGAGGCGATGCCTCTGTGGAATAGAGGAGACGCCTCTGTGACTTTATTTCAGTTAATTGCATTTTTATTATTATTGCTAACTTTTTGAACTTTCTTTTGTAGGATTTTTATATTTTGGGGGCTTAAACCCTTGTGTATTTTAATTATGTTGTTGTTTTAATTTTTTGTATTTTTATTTGCTTGAATAATGTATGTGAATGAATGGTGGAATCAAGACTACATAGTATGAAAATGGATTAATTTAACAAACTTGGACTAAATTGTAAAATTTGAAAATTATTTGGATTAGACAGCCATTTGCATATAATTAAAGGAATAATTAAATAATTAAAAATAATAAAATATGAAATACAAACGGAGGCCGATCGTAAAGTCGGGTGGCCATTCAAAAGCCCATACCCAGTTTCTAGACCCAATCTCTGAGGACGGTTGCTGGGCTCCCTCTGTGGGATCCAGTTGCTATACAAGTATCGCGGATTTCACCCGGGTGGTGACTCCATTCTTACAGAGATTTCTAGTGGGCCCTGAGCCCGCACAGTACCGTAGTCGTCAAATACTTGGACGCGTCAAAAGGCCCAAAGTTATATTTTTAGTGGACCCCTGAGCCCGCACAATACCGTAGTCACCAAACACTTGGGCGCGCACTGAACCCCGCCACCTACAGTAAAGGATCGCTTTTTTAAAAGTGAAATTTGCCCCTCTTTTTTGAGTTTTGTTATAAAAATTTTTACGAATTATTTTAGTGGGTATGACAAAACTTTTGAATTTATATACTTAGCAAATAGTAAAAAAAAAATTAACAGAAATAAAGAATTTTTTTGGTTTCATCTTTCTCTCTCTCTTTTTTTTTTTTATAGAAGAATTGTTTTTATTTTGTTAGATTTCTAAATGTTTTTTACTATGTATATATCAATATATTTTACCAAAACTACCAATGTATATATATATATATATCTAAAGTTAGTAATATAAAAGGACATAATCTTTCAAAAAATACAACTATTAAATATAAAATTTAATTTAAAACAATTAAAATAAATAAAAATTTCAGACAATACCCCATGTATTTAAAATAAATTAAAAATACCAACAAAAAAAGATTAAATATATTTACACGTAAAATAATATATTTTTCACTTTGACTATTAATTTAGCATAGCAATACAAGACAAAATCGAAATTTCATGTATTTTAATATGTATATATCAATATATTTTACCAAAACTACCAATGAATATATATAACTAAAGTTAGTTATAATATATAAGAATAAAAGGACATAATCTTTCAAAAAATACAACTATTAAATAAAAAAGTTAATTTAAAATAATTAATTTATTTTAAATAAATAAAAATTTCAAACAATACCCATGTATTTAAAATAAATTAAAAATACCAACAAAAAAAGATCAAATATATTTACACATAAAATAATATATTTTTCACTTTGAATATTATTTTAGCATAGCAATACAAGATGAAATCGAAATTTCATGTAGCATTTTAGCTTTGAATATGTTATTTCTTATAAAATTATTGGTGTTACTATACACATAAACATCATATTTTTTATTCCACTTAAATATTTGCTTACTTATAAGGCCATATACTATCCAGATTCATAAGTTTTTATGAGAGTAACTATTGATGTCAGCATGTCAACTTGACACCTATTTGTTCGCTATTCTTTTTTTTTCTTATTACGGGAAAATAAAGGGACAATGAGAGAAGTACTGGAAGAGCGCCTAGGGATGGCTAAGTAGCACTTACAACCCTAACACCTAGCTAGGAGAAAAGAGGAGTCGCTACTCGATATCCCTAAGAAATTATTCGGTTAGGACTAGATAAATTCGATCCCTTACTTGGAATCAAATTTGCCCATAAAATAAGTTATTTGGGTTTGGATATGATGTCAGCAGGAGTAGACTCATATAACACGATACATCTCCATACTGCTTGAATGTTGAGCATTGCCGACCCTACTATGTTAACACAGAGCTTACTTGAAATATGTACCATGATGAGCCAACCATTACATACAAATACAATCGCAATATATACACACAAGCATATAAAAATAGTTATATAAAATGCATGAATATGGCATAGAATGATGTACACAGTAAAATATGGTAAAAATGCAATAAACATAACAAATCGTGGCAAAAATGCATGAGCATACTAAAATGCGAGCAATATAATATACATGACAAAATATGACAAAGGATAAACCTATGATCATGGTATCATACATGTTTCCTTTAATAAGTATGGCATTAACAACACGATAACATATACATCTCCAAATATAAACACGTAATAGCAAGAATAATCATATTAAATCATGGCAAAACATGGCATTATTCAATATAATATACTTAACAACACAACACATAATTATGGTTATGACATATATGCAATAAAGATATCATGACAATAATGTAGAGCATGGTATATCATGGCATGAATTAAATCAAGGCATGAAAAATTAAGTCATGAACACTATACTAAACATAACGTGGCATAACATATTAAAGCAATATATGGCGTGACATACATATAACATGGCAAAATATACATACACATAAAACAATCATGAAAAGTATGAATATATAATCAAAACAAATATGAAAAGTATAAGCATGCATAATGAGTAAAAGAAAAGTAAATGGTTTGAGATAGGCTTTCACTTAAAAGTGTAGAGAAGCCCATCATCCAAAGCCTTAAGCCCATATCCATTAATGGTTAATGGATATCAAGGGTTAAGGATATCCTTGTTTCCAAACAACTCCCACTCACCACTAAAACCATGCCATGCATGTAGCTTGAGTGTGAGACACTCAAACTATAGCCTTGCATGAGTTTTGAGTGTAAGGCACTCAATTTGTATATGATATAATATTAGTAGTTAGTGGAGAGTGTAGAGAACTCTCTCATGCATATGGTTAGAGTGTATGACACTTAACCTATTAACTAATATCAAATTGTTTGATATAGATAGTGGGGTTTGTAGAGAGAGCTAAGTCATAACTTCATTTGCACAATTGGGAGAGAGAAATTGATATCAACATTAGAGAGAAAAGTTGTAGAGAGAGTCTTCTTCATCTTCTTCTTCTAAAGGTTCTTGATATCAATCAAACACAAGTGTTGTGTTCTTTCTTCTAAATCCATTATCTATTGAAGGTTGCTTCATTGTCCTATACATCCTTGCTTGGTGGAAGTTCTTACAAGCACTTTGGGTCAACAAAGGAGAGGCTTGTGGCTTGAACATCACCATCCTAGGAGGTCTTCCTTGCCAAACCATGTATCAAGCTAGAGGCTTCATAATTGGGGAACTTGGAGCTTGTAGATCATTATCAACCAAAGCTTAACGAGCGTGCTACCAACTAAGGAGTTATGTAAGTGTAACTATATCTTTTAGTTGCTACGTCTTGTTTTGGAAGCATGACTTGGTTGCTTGTTGATTGTATATTGTTCATTATGCATGTTTAGCTATGTAAGAGTGCATGTGATATGATCTATGGGCATGGAAGTGTATTATGTTTAATGCAAATGTTGCATGCAATGAAAAATTTCAAATTCCGCATTTTCATTATTCCTGTACACATACTTTCCTTCAAGTGGTATCAGAGCCATTTATCACATGATTTACATGCTAAATATGTTGATAATTATAAGTATTGTGATTATAAATATTGATATTTGCAAGTGTTGTAAAAATGAATTATGTTTAATTGTAAGTGTTAGGATTAAACATGTTGTTAGTTGCAAGAGTTGTGACTAAAGATGCATTAAATTTATTATTTTTTTATGCTCGGTACTGTTCATGGTTACTGTAGCAGTGGTATTGTTCGCATGTACTTTAGTAGCGGTACTGTTTACAGGTTACTGTAGCAGTGGTACTGTTTACAGTTTACTGTAGCAGTACTGTTCACAAAAAAATTTAAAATTTTATTTTTCTTGTTTGTTTGACTTTGCAAATAAATGATTATATACAAGAGTTATATTTTATTAAATGTTTGCTTGTCATTCATACAAGGTATGATCATGGCCTTAGTTTACATTTTATGGTTTGTAATAATAATTAATTTTATTATTATTATTTATGTAATTAAATGTTAATTA
>CATIWO010489927.1:0-14745 GCA_949673435.1 Macaranga tanarius
ATAAAATTGTTAAAAAATTCATTTTTGTATTTTGTGTATATTTTTTACTTATATATATATATATATATTTTATTATTTTCAGGTACTGCGTCATCGAGAATGAGTTTGAAATTTTTGGAATAAGATGTTATTAAGAGGGAATTCATTTTTTTGTATCTCTAATTTTGTATAGATTTTGTAGTATATTTTTACAATATTTTGTATCTATTATATACATGTAAGCATTATAATTGTTTGGATAATTAATTTTATAAAATTTAAGTTTTGTGAATTAAATTTGTGTTCCAATTTCAAATAATACAATATAATTTATTTATAATTTAATTAATAATATTAAATAAATATAATTTATTTAAAAATAACATAATTTATTTAATCGTAAATAGAGATGAAATATTCTGTCTTTATTTACTATTTATTTTTGTATTACTGACTAAAATAGAAACAGAAATATTTCCGTTTCAATATTTAAGCAAATAGAAACGGAATGTTCCGTTTCTAAATTAGCGACGGATTATTCCGTTTCTATTTTAGCGACGGAACATTTCCGTTTCTAAATTGGAAACGGAATATTCCATTTCAATTTTAATTAAATAGAAACGGAAAAATATTCCGTTTCTAATTTAGAAACAAAATTTCCGTTTCAATTTTTCCTATATAGAAAGGGAAAATTTTTCTTTTCTAATTTGGAAATGGAATTTCCCTTTCAAATCTATTTCAAAATTTGAAACGGAAATTCCGTTTCTACTTTCCATGCAAAAAGTCTGTCGCTATTTAGCTACGGATTTGAAACGGAAAGCTCTCTTCTATTTTATGGTGGTGTGGGGTTTATTAGGAATTTAGAAACGGAATTTCTGTTTCTATTCCGTCTCTAAAATTTAGAAACGGAACGAGTCCGTCGCAAAAAATTGAAACGGAATCGAAATTCCGTCGCAAAATGGTTAGCGACGAGCATTTTAGAAATGGAAATTTTCCGTTTCTATTCCGTCGCTATTTCCAAATAGCTACGGAATTAGAAATGGATTTGGCCGTTTCTAAATCGCTTTTTTCTTGTAGTGCATTCTATTCATTTCTTTTCTAATAATAAAATTTAATGTCTCTCAACCATAAAATTATAACTCATGAAATTAAATTCTTAAATATCATTATCTTAAATAATTGTTTCTTCCAAGGACACGGATGTTACAATTTAATTATTACAATTTTTTCATTAAATTTCGAAAACCTTTTTTTTTTGATGGAAAATTTTGAAAACTTTTAGTTTTGTTTTTTTAAGGAGTATGTCTTAATACAATATAAAATAACAATATAATATCCTATTATAGTGGACTTTTTATATCCTATAAAAATTATGAAATATTAAATTGAAAATATATATAAAAAAACTCTTTATCACTTGTTTATAGAATACTCAACGTTACGATTTTGAAAAAAATAAAATTCACACATTATAATGGTTGTAGATTTTTTTTTTTGAACCAATTGTAGAAGTTCAGTACCATTGAATATCATTTTATCAATTTTTAAAGATTTTACTAAAATGAATGGAAATTAATTATAGCATATTAAAAAACTAGTTACTCTATGTGTAAAAGTGATAATATAAGAAAAATCTGATATTCTATAATTAATTTAGACTAGAAGTTTTAGAAACTAAACAATACCATTTGTCTTGTTATTATTTATATAATAGAATAACAGATATTGTATAATCTATAAATTTGACAACTACAATGATAATACTAATTACAACTAATATTAACCTAAAGATATACACAACTATCTAATCTATTAATATATATAAAACTCAAATGGGAATTCTACTGTAGATGGACGGGTAAATTGGCCTGATGGTCACTTAACTTTGACCTTCATTTCAAATTGATTCTTTAATTTTGATTTTTATCTTTTCAGTTACTTAACTTTTATTTATGTTTCAAATTGATACCTTCACTATATTTTAAATCCTTCAAATTTTACACATAAATTCTTTAATCATTCAGACATTTAATTTTTCAATTTAATCCAAAATTCAAAGAATTTAGAAATTCACTTTCTCTTATACTCCAATACCACTCATATACTTTGTTAACTATAAATAATATAAGTTTTTCTTTTTAATTTTGAAAATTTTTTATTTTTTCTTTTTTGAAACAAAATATTTTTGATGATCCAATTTTTTTCTTTTGATAAAATTTAGAAATAATTTTTTTCTTTCTTCTAAATTTAGATCGAAATTACACACACACACACACACATACATACATAAATACATACATACATACATTATTTTATTAACAATAATTTTTGATAATTTTTTATTACTTATTGTTAATATTTTGGAATTCATTATATGTAATATTTATATTTCAAACTCTACTTTCATTAAAAAAAATTGCAATTATTTCTACTTTTTATTTCTCAAATATATTTTTCATGATATTTTAGTATTTTTATAGATACATGTATAATTAGTTACAATTTATTCATTTTATGTATTTACAATTGGTCATACATTTTTATTCATGTATTGTAAATGTGTAAAGTCTAAATATTTTATTTTATAGTCACAATTGGTCATATACATTTACAATTTATTCATGTATGTATATATATATATATATATATATTTAATTTCGATCTAATTTTAAGTTATAAAAATTTATGAAGAAAAAAAATTATTTCTAAATTTTATCAAAAGAAAAAATTGAATCATCAAAAATATTTTGTTTCAAAAAAGAAAAAATAAACAATTTTCAAAATTAAAAAGAAAAAAAATTATATTATTTGTAGTTAATGAAGTATATGAGTAGTATTAGAGTCTAAGAGAAAGGGATTTTCTAAATTATTTGAATGTTGGATTAAATTGAAAAAAATGTCTTGAGGATTAAAAAATTTATGTGTAAAATTTGAAGGATTTAAAATATAGTGAAGGTACCAATTTGAAACAGAAATAAAAGTTAAGTAACTGAAAAGATAAAAATCAAAATTAAGGAACCAATTTGAAATAAAGGTCAAAGTTAAGTGACTATCGGAACAATTTACCCGTAGATGGACAGTATGCTTTATGCCCTTCAATTTTATACAAAATTTTAATTTTGTCACAAAATCAATAAGTAAGTAGCCTATATTCAAAACCGCGTTGCTTTGTTCTTCTGACATTTATGCCCTCAAGCAGCTTAAAAACGGTGCCGTCTTATTAGGTTATCTTAACATTTTGTTCGTTAAGTTAATTGACCATTTTCTCTCCACATTTGGTAGGGATAATAGTCTTATTTATCTTCAATTACATTTAAATTTTCTATTTAATCGTATCCTTTAAATCGTATCAATTTATTATATAAATTTTTTATTTATTTTAATTTTATCCAATTTTCTACTAAGAATCTAAATGTAATTTTAAAAATTATGATAACATTTTTTCAAAATTTAATTACCCGCTTAAGTTTTTTTTCTTCTTCAAAAAACTAAGTTTATTTAAAAACTAAAATAATTTTATAAATTACTTAATTTAAATAAAAATAAATTTTCAAAAAAAATATTATATAATTTATTTATGAAATTAAATTTAATGTGTTTATTTTCAAATTTTAAATTTTATGAAATTAGTTATAATTAAAATAAAAATTATAATAAAATAGATTAAATATACAAATTATTTTAATTTTATTATATCTATATTTGTCATGAGAATAAAAAGTTTTAATTTTTATTATTTTTATTTTCTAAAGTGCTTTTATTTATTATATTACTACTTTATGGTGTAATATTTAGTTAAATTGATATTTTTATCAAATAAAATATTAAATTGAATTCTAATTTTATATCAAGTAAGACATTATATGATAAAATAAAAAAAATTATCTAAAATAAATTTTATAAAATTTATTTACAAATAAATTCTATTTAAAATTCTTTTGGAAGTACAATAAGATTTATTTTAATTTCACCAATAAATGTATTGCACTTTTAAAAGATTTAAATAGAATTTATTTGAAATTGAATTTATATGTATGATTTAAATTGATATTTTATAAAATTTATTTCAAATAAATTTTTATTGTATCATATAATATTCCATTTGATACGAAATTAGAATACAAATTAATATTTAATTTGATAAAAATATAAATCTAACCAAATATTACATCATTAAGTAGTAATAAAATAAAGGAATAAAATATTTTAGAAAATAAAGATGATAAAAATTATAATTTTTTATTTTTAAAATAAATATAGATATAATGACATTGAAAGAATTTGTAAATTTAAGTTATTTTATTAGAGTTTCATTTAATAATAACTAATTTCACAAATTTAAAAATTTAAAATTTGAAAGTAAACACATTAA
This sequence comes from Macaranga tanarius, assembly GCA_949673435.1. Classification (NCBI taxonomy): domain Eukaryota; kingdom Viridiplantae; phylum Streptophyta; class Magnoliopsida; order Malpighiales; family Euphorbiaceae; genus Macaranga; species Macaranga tanarius. The sequence goes on from CATIWO010489927.1 coordinate 4,352, forward strand.
ATTTAATTTTGTAAATAATTTTATTTATATTTAATACACTCATTAAGTAATTTTAAAAATTATTTCAGTTTTTAAATAAACCCATCAATTGGGTTTTCTATGATTTTTTTTTTTGTAAAAATAAAAAAAAAATTTAAGTGGGTAATTGAATTTTAAAAAGATATGATCGGAATTTTTAAAATTATATTTAGATCCTTTGAAAAAAATTGAATAGAATTGAAACAAATAAAAAAATTTATATGATAAATTGATATGATTTAAAGGATAAAATTAAACAGAAAATTTGAAAATAGTTCAGGATAATGACAAGTACTATCCCGATTTGTTAAAATAATACAAGTGATAAGGGATAAGAATTGAATACTAATTATGTGAAACAAGGGACATCTGTTACAAAATAAACAATAAATCAGAAAAAGGATAAAACAGCAAAATTGTATGTGTTTTTTTTATAGTGTTTTCTTATAAAAATGGAAGTTTTTTTTTTTTCAATTACAAGAGTTTAGGTGATTTAATTTTCTATTACAAGAAAGGAGAATAGAGGGAATTGATTCCTACTCTCCATATATGATGTCCACACTTTTTAGTTTTTTACCACTTGAACTACTCATAGGAGACATATAAAAATTTAGAATAAATTCGTAAAAATGTAACTCCACATAAATATCATTTGTCACATTAATATTTATAATAACATGGTCTTTACATATATGTATATTTATGCAAATATTTTTTCACTTAAATTTTAATTAGTGAAATTATTGTCCACCTTGAATGTCTTACAACTATTATGTCAATAACTATAATTAAATAAGAACTAATTTAACGGTTTCTAATTTTATTTGTATAGTATATATTGAAAAAAGACTCAATAAAATGAGTTAATTTATAAATTAAAAAAGAATAAAAGTTACAAATTGTTAAAATAAATTATGAATTAAAAATTAATAGAAGTTAAATTACATTTTAATTTTCTAGGAAAATATGGTTTACTTTAATTTTTTTCAAAAAATTAATTTCTAAACAGTAAATAAAGAAATTAAAACATAAAAAATGGGAACCACAATTTGGAAGGGTGGACTGCACTATCAAACAGACCCTAACTCTCTAAGGCACTTGATATTGTAAAATAATCTATTTTATTTTTATTTTATATATATAAAACTTGAGGAGAATGATCTGTTAATACCTTGAATGGAGCTAATGCCAATAAATTACTCAACTTTCAACTCTTGTATATATTTTTAATATAACATTAAAATGTACACCGTACATAAATTAAAATTTATAAAAAAACTAAAATATTTCTTTTGATATCATGATATTTCATCTAATTGAATTCCAACATGAAATTTATTGACAAAATTTTGAGTTTTAACACGGATTAATATCCCCGTGAACATGAAATTGGATCTACTTGAATTTGCAAGTGTGGTTTTCCAAATTTTTCATGGGAGCTATTCAATGTACTCATATACAAATTATAGAATCAACATTTAAGAACCTGCTTCTTAAAAATTAAGACAAAAAACTTCAAAATAAACTTGATTTTGGCCAACCAAATGAAATGGAAAATAGTTCAATAACAGTTCCATTTTCATTTATATCCAGCCAAAATGATTTAAAAAAACTATTCATGTAAATAAAATTAGTTAATGGTATATATATATATATATACCATGAGGAGACAGGTTGTAACTATTTTTGGAAGTTAAAGGTAAAAGAGAAGGAGTAAAAGTTTCAACAGGTTTGTCTTCTAAAGATTTCAAGAGTTTATCAAGAAATTTTTTTTGAAGTTTTGAATCACTAATATGCTTGATTGTTTCAAGGAGTGTTTCTTGATCTTTGGTAAGCATATTAATGTGTTTTGAAGGTTTGTCAGAGTCAGAGGAGTCTGACTCAAACATTGATGAATTAGCAATTTTATCAATTTGAAGAGGACGGTCATCCTCAGAAGAAATATTTGAAAAACTAGAATCAGAGGATTCAATTAGAGGAGCAAAATTTTTTTGAAAAACTTCATCCTCTAATCCTAATTCATGGAGTCGAGTGTTAACCCTACAGAATCTTTGAGTGTGACCTTTTTTGCCACACTTATAATAGGTAATGTCCTTGAGATTTTATTTGGAGGATTTCCTATGAGTCCTTTTAGAAGAAGAAGGTTTTTTGTATTAATCTTCTTTTTCAGGTATCAGAGCCAAATTAGGCTGTTTTCTGCTTCAAACTATTCAAAATTCATTTTTGGAGTGAATAACAGTAAAGCCCTGAATTGAATAGTGAGAGGTATTGGTACAGTAGTTAGACCTGTTTGCTAGGTTGAGCTGTAGGGCAGTAAAGTTGGTGGCCATTTTTCTGTTCAGTTCAAAGTTTTAATGTTCAAATTTTCAAAATGAATTTAGAAAATATTTTTTGTAGAAATTAATCTTTTTCAAACTCTTCTATTTCTGACTCGATAGAGTCCAAACGGGTAGTTAGTTTTGATGAACTGATTATCGAAGATTTTTCTAAACATATTGATGACTGGAAAATTCTCAGGATTCAGAAAAAATAAATTTATGAATCTTCCAAACTCTCTTTCCTGAAAAATAATTTTACAATCAAAACAGAAGAAAGGGACATACAAATTTTCAAACCTTTTGAAGAAATCCAACTTCTTTCTTCAAAATCTCTTCAAAAACATAAAGAACGCTCCTACAAATACATACACATAGGCCTTGTTCAGGTAGGAATAAAACCTCTTACCAGGAAAGGTCTAGATACATTGATCTTAGTAGTCCTGAGGGATGCTAGGTTCGTAAACTTCTCTGATTCTTTATTAGGAACGGTGGAATCTAGTCTTAACAAAAGACCAGTGAGTTTCAGCTGCCATCCAAACATAACGGTCTCTTTAAATGATAAAAATATTTTAAAGAGTATTGTTTTACAAATTAAAACTTACAGTTACAAAATGCTTTCTGGGTCTATTCTAATTGCATTAATGTTTCGAGTTCATTACAAAGTAATGGTTTCTGCTTTTGCAACCAAACACCTCAAACACTCTTCAAAAGGCGAAACCATACTTCTCCAAACAGATTTATCCAAATCTAATGCTGTCATACCTAGAACCATTCAGTGGAAAGATATTACCTTACCTGAAGAATGGATCTTAGAAGGAGCCACTCAGCCTCAGTCACCAAAAAGACCTGAGCCAAACGTAAATCTGAAAAATGTTACCCAGTTCTCGGATGGAATAGTTAAACTATCTTTTGATAGAAGATCAACCAGTTCCTGATTTTCTAACAAAGTCTCTACCTCTTCAACAATTGACTTAGAAAGAGCCTCACAACTTCCTTCTATCATTTATGCTCGTGCTCTTTATCCAAATGATCAGCAGATCCAAACACGTGTTCAGCCAAGGTTCTCAACTTCTGAAATACCTAGCTCCTCACTACAAAATGTTGATTATCAGACATCCATACCAAGACCTATCTATGATAGCCAAAATCCAAACACAGAAGAAGACGAAACACCTTCAGCCCCTTCTTCTCCAACACCTTCTGCCATAACCTAAAATATTGCTGTAGAAATCAATGTTTTGGAAAAAGAATTTCAAATTAATAAAACTCTTCTTCAAAAGAAGTTTTATTCTAAAAAGAATGAGTCAAAATGAATTTAGTTCTTTTCAAACTTCCTGAAAATCAAAGATGAGATTTAGGAAAAATATTACGAATTTTGTAATGAATATAAAGTTTAAATGAAATTTTTTGATTGGTTTGAAATGTTTTATGCACATCAAAATAAAATTACATATCCTTTCAAAAAATCAAAGAAACCAAACAAGACTGTTAATCCAGTTACACTGAAAAATAAAAATCCTGAATGGAAGGTAGATGATCAGATAGTCCAATCCGAACACCCACCATTGAGGAACATACCATATTCTCATGGTAATTCGGAAATTCCAGCAGCTCCATTTAAACTTCCTCAAGATAATGATGATTCAAAAAATTTGAAACACATTATTTTGCAAAGCAATTTTTCAAACATCCATCTTCAAACAATTAGAAAATAGTTAACCAGAATTGAAACTCAGATCCAACAACTGATTGTTTTACATCATTCTACTCCTAAGTCTTCTGAGTCTGTCAAACTTCTTGAATAGAAACTCAAAAATCATGTTTTCAAACCATTCCAAGTTTTAAAACAGTGCCAACAACAACTTCAAACAAGCAAACTTGAATTTGCACAGGCAATTCGTGATCAACTGAGTAGAATTGAATAAGCTTCTAGCTCAGCTGATCCTTCTCAAGTTATTCCTTAAAGGCCCCCTTCAAGGAGTATCGATGCTATTGATATCACCGATAACTCTTCTGAAGAAGAGAGTCAAAATGGTTTCCAAACTGAAACTGCTTTTCAAAGTCAAAATGATTTTCAAACTAGTTTTCAAAATCAGAATGACCAACCAAGACAACCTCGTATCAATAGGTTGGATTGGTCAATCATTCCGAGAAGTGTGGTGATGGCACCTGACATTTTCAGACAACCTGATGTCTACCCACAATCTCGTTTTAATGCTTCATCTATTTATGAATGGAACCTAGATGGTGTGAGTGAATACCAAGTGTTAGGTCTCTTGCAACAGATGATAATGGCAACAAATGCCTATAAGACCCAAACTGGTAGTATGGATAAGGCCATTGATGAACTCTTAATTGCTAGGTTCTCGGGTCAACTCAAAGGTTGGTGGGACTATCACTTGACCCTTGACCAAGAAACACAAATTTTAAATGCAATTCAAACTTTTGAAGATGGCACTCCTTTTCTTGAAGATCTCAGTAACCCAGTCTAGGATGCTGTGTCTACCTTGATCCTAACAATTTCTTTACATTTTATCGGAGATCCAAATTATCTCAAAGACAAAAACGCTGAGCTTCTTAGCAACCTTTGCTGCAAGAAACTTAGTGATTTTTAAACTTATAAAAATACTTTTCTGACTAGAATCATGCTTCGTGAAGATTCTAATCAGCCATTCTGGAAGGAAAAATTTCTTGCAGGTTTACCTAAAATATTAGATGAAAAGGTTAGGAATACCATAAGAGCTTCTCATGGTAATCAGATACCTTATAATCAATTTACTTATGGTGAATTGATTAGCCTGACCCAGAATGAAGGGCTTAAGATTTGTCAGGATCTAAAGCTTCAAAAATAACTTAAGTGGAAACTTAAGAAAATAAAACAGGAAGTTGGATCTTTCTGCAAACAATTTGATTTTCAAAATCCTATTAAAATAAAAACCTGTAATGGTAAATGCACAACAAAACCATACAGAAAATTTAAAAAATCAAAATTTTGTAAGCATAAGAAATCTTACAAGTCTTATAAACCTGAAAAAGAAGATTATTACAAAAAGCCTTCTTCTTCTAAAAGGACTCATAAGAAATCTTCTAAACCATATAGGAAATCCTCCAAACAAAATCTCAAGGATATTACCTGTTATAAGTGTGGCAAAAAAGGTCACACTCAAAGATTTTGTTGGGTTAACACTCGACTCCATGAATTAGGATTAGAGGATGAAGTTTTTCAAAAAATTTATGCTCTTCTAGTTGAATCCTCTGATTCTAGTTTTTCAAACATTTTTTCTGAGGATGACCGTTTTCTTCAAATTGATGAAATTGCTACTTCATCAATGTCTAAGTCAGACTCCTCTGACTCTGACAAACCTTCAAAACACATTAATATACTTACCAAAGATCAAGAAACACTCCTTGAAACAATCAAGCATATTAGTGATTCAAAACTTCAAAAAGAATTTTTTGATAAACTCTTGAAATCTTTAGAAGACAAATATGTTAAAACTTCTACTCCTTCTATTTTACCTTCAACTTCTAAAAATAGTTACAACCTGACAACTATTCTTAAAAAAGGTAAAAAGACCAAAACTCCTATTGGTACTCTCCAGGATCTTCAGATTGAAGTCAAAATAATTAAGTCCGAACTAATCAAACTTAAAATCAAACAACAAAGAGACTCTGAAATCATTCAATCTCTTATTTTCAAATAAAAAACTGCTTCAAGTTCTGATTCAGAAGACTCTGACGGTCCTTCTGAACCACTAAACATACAATGCCTGGAAAAAGTTCTAGAAAACTATATCAATATTTTAAGGGAAATTACTTCTCAAAAATATTTGATTCAAATAAAAATCATTTTCTCAAATGATTTTGAACTGTAAATAATTGTATTATTTGATACTGGTGCTGATTTAAGTTGTATCAGGTGTGATTTGGTTCTAAAATATTTTCACCAGAAAACTAAAGAAAAACTTGCAGCTGCAAACGATTATGAATTGACCATTGGTGGCAAAGTTGAAGCCTCAGTGGTTACAGAAAATGTTGCACTCAGGAATTTATTCATTCTTGCAAAAGATTTACGTTCAATGGTTATTTTAGGGACTTCTTTTATCAATTTAATTACTCCCTATAAAGTCAACGAACAAGGTATTTGTTTTAAAGCAAGAAATGAAAAATTGGTTTTTCCTTTTATTGAAAAGCCCAAAAAGAGAAATTTAAATTTGATTAAAGCTTATTCTATTTATGATTTTAGAATAAATGCTTTAATTAAAGTTAAAAAAATACATCTAATGCATTTGCAATAAGATGTCAAACTCCAAAGAATTTAGAACCAACTTCAACAGGATTCTATTAAATCTGAAATCCAATTTTTTTCAACATAAAATTGAAAAAGAAATTTGTTATGAACTTCCTTATGCTTTCTAGGATAGAAGTCTCCTTTCTTAAGGACTCTTCTTAGGGAGTAGGAAGTGTCTGCAAGCCTAGTCCTTTAAGCTCGGACTCCAAGAAGAGTTCGAGCATTAAAAGCAGAGGTAGGGCGGGTATGAACCCTTTCCTAGAGTGAGTCCTTCTGTAAGTAGAAGGCAGCCGTATGCAACTAGTTTGTATGAAAAGCATCCTATAATAGTCCTCTTCTGTAATAGGAACTCCCTGAAGGTCTTATCCTATAAGCAGAAAAAATGAAGATCTAGAGCGAGTCTTCCTTGATGAGCCTAAGGAGATAGAAGGAGCAAGGCTCTAATCCCCATTTAACCTATTGATTAGAACTAGGAATACTAGAAGTTATAAGAGTTAAGCAAGGCTTTGAAAAAGTTCCCACGGGCTCATTTAGGAGACTAGCTTTTTTTGATAATTTTTAGTAAGTTCAGGTCTTTCTGAAAGCCAGTTCCTGAGTTCATGACTTCAGAAGTGAAGCAAGGCACTGAAAGTGAAAGCTATCTAATCACTCTAAGCCAGTTATTAAAGTGAGTTAAGGTCTTTCCAAGTTCGGGTCTTCTTGATTTCATGAGTTCAGGAGTTCATGAGCTAAGCCAGATCGCTATTCCTGACTCTCAAGTCCTGTTTTATTTAAAATTTTCTTATGAGTAAGAAAGCAATCAAAGGGATGCGCCTTACTAGGAGCTAAAGATAGCATTACCTTAATAGAATAGGCTGTCTATGGTAATTTATCTGTAGCAAGAAGCCCTGTGAAAGCCATCTCATAGGTGCCTGGGAAAATGATAGAAAAAAACCTTTATAATATAAACCGTAGTTGTCTTTAAAGAAAAAGTGAAATATCAACTTTCATTCAACTTTAGAAAACTATAGTAAAGTAGCTAAGTTCAGAGGAGCGGCAGGCAAGCAAGAACTTCATCCATTGAAGTTGAAGTAGTTTCAGTACTTCATCGAATTTAGTTGAAGTAAACGATTGATCTCTATCGTATCAAGTAAGGGGAGTAAGAGGGCCATATGAATTGATCTTCTTTATTCAATCTAGATCCCCCTTACAATTGATCTGTGTGATATCGAGTATGCTAACACGAATCTCTAACGGTCGTAATCAAGTCTCTCAAATCGGATCGATCGTAGGGATAGAATTATCTATATAAGAGATCGATATCTGGTTGATAAAATTTTGATAGAGAAACATTCTAATCTCCTAAGAATTTCTCTTAAGGAGGAGGAAAAAATAGCAAAGCCCTGGCTCGCTCTGCCTCATGGACTTATTAGGCTATTCTGATAATACTCTTCTTTTTCAGGTTTTTTGAATGCTACTGAGTAGAGAAAGAGAAATGTGTTTGAAACCTCATCTCTACCCAGTTACATAGCTTTTTAGAAAGAGTCTACCTACTGACACTAGGCTGGACCAATTTCTCCCGATCTTTGAATAGGAGAACCTGCATCTTTATACTGTTCTAGTTGGATCCGCTAGGTAGCATCTCAAAGAATAAGAAGCAACTAGGTAACGAGCATCTATATTAGAAGATGTATGAAGCCTAGCATGGCATTACGGTTCATAAACTCAAATTGGGCTAAATCTGAAATCTCTTGTAAGATGACTAAGACTTTAGCTCGATTCCGTGCCAAGTATAAAAGAGCCTTTCCTTTGTCTTTTCAAAGAAATATTCTAAAGGCGGTTGAGCTGCCTAACCGAAACTCTTCAACAAAGGTTTAGACCTAAGCCAAGGACGTCAACGTTGTGCCCCCATCTGAATTATAAAGATAATAGGATCTGTAAGTCTTCTTAAAATTGTAGAAGCTTCTTGAGTCCGAATAGTCCTTCCCACTTTAGAGAGAACTTGTTCTGGTTACTCCGGGCTGGCTGAATCTGCTTCCAGACTAAGTCACCTTCTAGGAAACCCTGTGGTCGAACATTCCTTTCGAGCCCCCCTTTAAGGGTATGCCTTAAGAGTAGTCAACTATTATAAATCCATAATCATGGCTTATTGAGACTCCTACAGAGTTAGCCTTTTTTTGCATGGCTCTTATAATAAAGAGAACCAAAACTTCAGCTGGAAAAAGAGCATCATGCCCGTAAGTAAAAGCAAAGCATACGGTGTAATGCCTGTACTGCTCTTGCAAGTGGTTCAGAATGCCCAAAAAACTTTTCCCAAACCGCGATTTCGTTCTTCAAAATGCTTAGCTGACCCTTCCGAAGAAAGTTTTCTATTAGATAGGCAGTTTCCCCCTTTCTATTGAAGTAGGGAAAGTAGGGTGAAAGCTCTAAGCCCACATCTTCAGCTTCTATTAGAGGGGAAGGGGATCCAATCAGAGGGAGCAGAGCAGCAGGTAGGCAACTCCCACTCGGTACTCGGTCAAAAGAAAGCTGCAATCCCAAGAACAATCAACAGACTTATCCATATTGATAAATAGTAAGTTTTCATTTCATGATGTACGTAAACTTTAAAGCATGGAAGACTGCTGCTAATATTAATGAATAGATCGTACTTTCTTTGTCGTTCCATAAGATCTTGCCTATTTAGATTGAATTTCCCATTCTTCTTCTTGTAGTAAGGAGCTCTCTGGTGGAGAAGTGACTAAGCAACAGCAAGGAAGATCTCTCTCGCTATGGCTTTATTTAACAGCCGTACTCTAGGAGCGTAGTGATTCATGGTAAAGACTAAAAAAGAAATAAAAAAAGGTTTAACTTACCGGGAAGAGACTTCATCTTCTGAAAGAGGACTTCCTAGAAGTCCTGAGTTAGTATCAGTGTAGTAACAGTCAGGTCTGGAAATGTATTTGTACATATTCATACGAGAACAAGCTGTAATAGCAGTGGCCAATTAAGCAGCTTAGGTGCATTTTTGTCAAACAACTCTGAGGTTGAGTAAATAAAGTAAGATTCTAATATTGGTCGAGTAGTGAGTTTCACTTTCTCTTCTGCAGCAAGCCTAGTTCCCAAGCTACTTGCCTTTCAATATCAAACTACTTGCCTGGGCTACGGGCTACGGCTAGATTAAAGGGAGAAAATACCAACAGTCAATGGTTAAGGTATAGCTGCGGAAGCAAGCCTAAAAGCTTCTTCAGAAACCTAAGGCTCCCATAAATCTTTTATTTTCTGAGAGGCTTTAAATCCATTTCTAGTTAAAGTCACTCTAGTCACTCCGGTTTAAGTAAGCCCAGTTTCCTAATAAGACTTTATACAGTAAGAGTAACTCCACATAGCAGCTTGAAAGCACGTTCCTCTAGAGCAGTAGCGCCATCGAACTGATATAAATCTTTCCTTTTCTAAGGCTTTATGTCGGGGCTTTTTCTTCCTATTCTAGTAGAAGAGTTACAGAAAGCGTTTAGCCCACCATTTTTTATATGATCGCATATTTCTGTGACGAGCTTGATCATCTGGGGGGACCATTCTCTGTGGTGTCCTTGATGGATTTGACCACCTCAGGGATTAAGATTTCATTTAAATTAAAATAACCTATGGCAAGCATAAGGCTTGGAATGAGTACCATATTTGAAACCCCAAGCAGATCGCATTATTCATGGCACTCGTCTTTGTTTTTACAGTGTCAAGGAAGTAAGAAACCCTCTCATATTCGTACCCCTCCATAACCTAAGGGTTTGGTGCCTAAGATTCTTCCTCCT
>CATIWO010489964.1:0-14884 GCA_949673435.1 Macaranga tanarius
TAAGATGACTGGTATAACAGCAAAATAGAACCCGAGATAAGCAACCCAAAATGATGCAACTACAACCAATAAAAACACAATTAAATCTTACCAAATGGGGCTTCAATGCATATGAGACATCTCAAGGCTTCCTAAGACACCAAATTGCTAGCTAGAGCAATACCAATAATTCTCTATATGTGGGTGGCTTCACTACTATTTTCTCTTAGATCTCCAGGTTCAACCTCTCTCAATCTTGTTCCTCTTAAAGTGTATAATTTGATAGCCCTACGAATTGGACTTCATAATCAGCTATCGACAATTCTTCTTGCTTTAAGTTGAGGAACTCAAGCTTTTTCTTATCTTTGTATATAGTCAGCATATATTTATCTGTAAATGCTTGTAAAAAATTTGCCCAATTGATCATCATTGGTACATTCCTGCTTCTCAGCACAGTATCCCACCAGTCCAAAGCAACTTGTTCAAATAATGGTGCTACATAGCTTACCCTCTTTTCAGAGGTGCATTCGAATCGATCAAGCACTCTCTCAGTACCTCTTAACCACTCTTCAACCACCATAGGGTCAGTAGTTCCTATAAAAGTCTTGGCACCTTATTTTTTGATACTTTTAAAATTCTCATCAAGAGTGCCTTCATTTAGTTTTTGAGCCATTTCCCTTATGGCTTGTACAAATTCTTGCATGAATGGAGGATAAGGAGCTTGTGGAGGACGAGATTGTGATTGGGATTATAATTGTTCCCTTAATGCATGTATAGGCTCTTGCCTATATACGGACTCAGATGACTCTTTCGGATCAACGGGAGGTGCTTGGTGTTCTTCCATCCTAATACATTCAACATCCATCAACTAGATGTCATATATAAATAATGCATGCTATACCATGAATGTATGTTATGCTCATGTTTCCAAGGGAATCTAATTCCTGCTCTGATACCACTAAATGTGAGGCCTGCAACACGTGGCCACAAATAAACCCTAACACTTGTCCCCAAAAAACTTACTTAATTGTATTATGAGTATACATACATGCCATGCACCATTCATGTACTCCACAAACTATTACAAACATACAAAAAGTGAAACAATTGAATATAATTTTTTTACAGGGCTGCGCCAGGGGACTGGCGGTGGCCAATCACTGGAGCTCGCCAGTGGCTGGAGGCAGCCAGGCCACCTGGTGGCAGCCCTCCCTGCTCTATCCTAACCTGATTAAAACACACCTATTTCGCATAGCACATACACAACATACTTCTGGGACAATGTTTTCATATATATAACATAAAATGCTCATCCAAATAACACATATAAGTTTAGTATAATCTTAAATATATACATAAACTTCACAATTCATAACTTTAATGCACATTACATAGTGCAATTCTACACAACATTGCATATAGCTCAATGTTCAAAACATTAATACAAAAATGTATGAGGTGCATGCTAATGAAGATGGACGTTGGTATCACCAAGCACATCTCAATCCTCCGGAAGTCACAACTACACAAGCCTCAAGCTCAGACTAACTATTTCCTGAAAAATAGTTACAAAGGGGTGAGCTTGTGACTCAATAAGTAATTACCAATATAACCATACATATACATCTCCTCAAGAACTAATTAGGTCAACCATATAACAAGGATTTAATAGATTAAGTTCAAATAAAAACTATTACCTTATATCAATACATACACACCACTTCAAGAATTCATGTAGCACATATCAATATAATACACAAATCATATACTCAAGGTATACCCATGTATACATATAACAACAATAAGCATTAATAATCACATCTCATCACATAAAACCAAAACTCATTCATTCATAACACATAATAGTTTGTTTTTGGCTGGAACCACCTCACATGCTCATTTCTCACAAGTGGTCACATATTGAGACTATTCGCCCGACTCAGTCCTAGTTCTCACATCCTCACATATATATATCATTAGGTAGCTATACACCCAGCTCAGCTTGCCCATCTCATAAATTTCATTATTTACACATGTGACCAGTACTAGAACTATCCACCTAGCTCAGTTCCAGATTTCATAATCAGTGAAGGCTATCCACCTGGCTCAGCCTCACTATCACACATATCCTCATAATTTCTCATTCTCATCAATCAAACCACATACACATTTTCAATTCATAATTAATATTCATACCTCACTTTTCACCATATTAAATCAATTAATTTATCACACTTCATCATTCTGATAATATATACATATCATATATATCATTCATACCACATCACATACTTGTCTAAATTATTCATAGCACATAATTCTTTAATTCAATAGAATCAATATACATATCATTATATTAATAATTACTTACACATAATGCTTCAACTCCTTAAAATGACAAGCTTTCCTTAGTGAGTGGTGTCTCCTTTATCCTTGTCCACTCTTATATATAGCTATGCATCAATACCACATAACAAACTTGACTCTTGCATTCAATTCAACCAAATGTAACTACATGTTCCATGTTCAATATGTCCAAATCTATTCTACACAAGTCCAAAAATCATGAAATTTAAACTAAAGCTAGTTAAATAAGTCTACAACAAATTCCAATTGGAATTTCTTATTTTGGATATGCATAGAATTAAATATGGATTTTTGACTACAATCAGCCGAAACAAAGTTGACAGCATGAGCACGAAAATGTTCAGCTATGCCAGTCAGTTTTAACAGCAAAATCAGCTCTGGCTGGAAACATAAAAGTTTCTAGAACATCAAACCTTGCTCAAATCAAAGGTCTACAACTCAAGTTATACTCAAAACACTAAGACTAATGCAACCAGAAAATAGAACATGAATTTTCAACCAACCAAACCTAACTTCAGATAATAAAAATAAATGCAAGACTTACAATATTGATGCTCCAACCACTTCTAGATCTTCTAAAGCTCTCTAAATTAATTGTTAGGTGAGTAGAAAATCAAATTCCCTAAAGCAAATCAAGAACACTCTCTTCTTCTTCCTCTCTACACTTCTCTGCACTCTTCCTAACACACACACACACACACACACGCACACACACACATATACATACACATTTTACCAATCAAAATATACCATTTTCCCTTCTCCTAAAGTCTCCTATAATAATTACATATTATCACAATATTTTTATAATAATAATAATAATAATATTTAGATAATTTTCAACTATTATCTCTTAATAAAATAATACACAAATATCATCACAATCTCTACATACCCTTAATGAACTTGGATTATTACACAATAATCCTCAACTTTCTAATGTGACAAATTAATTCTAACTTATCTTACAAATGAGTCCTTCTCTACTACATGTACATACCCCACTTAGATGCAAATTTATAACTCCACTCTAAATGATAGGAAAACATAATGCAAGCACAGTGCATCTAAGATGCGGGTGTCACAATGGGAGTGTGTTAATTTAGCTTAACAAAGAAAATGATAGTATGTGATTACGTGTTGATGATGGGTGGATGAAAACTATGCATATTTAGTTGGTTTCAACTCCAGATGATTTTTATATGATTTGAAATGAGCATGAAAAATTATTTAGCCAATATTGAGGAATCTATGAAGATTAGTTCGAGGATAATGGATGTACTTATAATCAGAGAATTTCCTAATATGTTTGAGAAGGAATACCAGAATTTCTACTGTATTTAAGAGTGGAATTGAAATAGAATTATTTTAAAGGCTGCATTAATATTGATTATTTTGTACATATTGGTGGAACTAGAAGAATTAAAAAAATAGATGGTCTGACTGAATAATTCATTATACAGGGCATTGATTTAGCCTATAAAAGGAAAAGATACAAGTAATGGAATAGTATGTCAATGAAGAATGATTATCTATGATTGAAAAATGAAAAGGTTGCTTGATTAGTTGAGGGATATTATAGTGCTTTTGAAGATGAACTTAAGACTGAGATTTTAGCAACTTTAAGTGATTGAACATTTTATTTTTGAATAGTATTCAAAACTAAAAATGGATGGTATGAATTTCTAATTATGTTGTTTGGATTGATTAGTACATCAGTTGCGTTTATGTCATTAATGAATAAAATTCTTTGGTAGTATTTAAATCAATTATGATTGTCTCTATTGAAAATACTTTTATTCATTTATCAAGCATAGAAGAACATAAGAATTATTTTTGAACAGCTTTGTGAATAATGGTATGTTAAATTCAATAAATATGAGATTAGAATGGCATAAAATGTTTTTCTTGGCACATAATTATGAACAAAATGAACTAGAGCTTACCAACGAAGTTTTGAGAAGTTAGAAGAAGTATATACTACTACTCTTATATTGCATTATTGACCGAGAATGATGGTAATATAGTTTATATTAAAGCCTCAAGACAAAAGTTGGGTTATATGTAAATACCAAAGAGGATAATAACAACTTATACATCTGGATAGTTATAATTACACGGGGTGAATTATCTGATATCTGAACTAGAGTTAGCTGTTATTGTTCAAGTATTAAAGATTTGAATGTATCAGTTGTATGGGTAATAGTAGACGGATTGACCAAATCGACTCATTTCTTACCAGTTCAAACTAGTGACTCTTTGGACAAATTAGCTTCCATGTATGTATCAAAAATTGTTAGATTACATGGAGTTCCAGTATCCATTATATCAGATAGAGATCCACGGTTTACAAATTGCTTTTGGGAGAGTTTACAACAACCCTTAGGAATGAAATTGCATTTTAGCATAGCTTTTCATCCATAGACAGATGGATAATTAGAGAGGACAATACAAACACTAGAAGATATGATGAGAGCTTGTGTGCTTGAGTTTAAAGGAAATTGGGATAATCATCTACCATTGATTGAGTTTGAATACAACAACGATTATCATTCCAGTATCAGGATGGTTCTATACGAGGCTCTATATGGAAGAAAATGTTGAACTCTAGTGTGTTAGGATGTCGAGGGATTGAGACAACTGGAAGGGCCGAAGTTGATTCAAGAAACAGTGGACAAAATACACGTAGTAAAGAAAAGTCTCAAAGCGGCGCAAGATCGACAAAAAATTTACATGGACCAACATCGAAGAGAAATGGAATATCAAGTGGGAGAGAAGGTCTTTTTAAAGGTATCACTATAGAAAGGGAGTTTGAGGTTTGGTAGACAATGAAAATTGAGCCCGAGGTACATTGGACCTTATGAAATTGTAGAGAGAATCGGACCACTGGCATACAAATTAGCACTACCAGCAGAATTGTCTTTTATCTATAATGTATTTCATGTATCCATGCTACAGAGGTATCGATCTGATCCAAATCTTATTGTGCAAGAGCCGGAGATAGAAATTTCAGAAGCACTGACTTATGTAGAAGTACTAATGGAAATTTTGGATTGGAAGGTGAAGCAATTGAAAAATAAGGAAATACCGATAGTGAAGATTAAGTGGAGTTATCATTCTTCTAGAGAAGCTACTTGGGAGGTAGGGGAATAGATGAGACAGAAATACCCACACTTGTTCCCGAATAGTGGTGAGTAATTAAATTTCGAGAATGAAATTTTTATAAGGAGGGAAGAATTATAACACTCGTGCTTTAAAAGCACTGTTCATGCATTATATTTTTATGACATGTGGAGTAGAGTTGTGGATTGCATCTAAGTGGGGTATGTGTATGTTGGTAGAGAAGGACCTAATTGTAAGGTAAGTTTGGACCTATTTGTCACAATAGGAAGTTGTAGATTATTATGTAATAATTCAAGTTCATTAAGGGGTGTAGAGAGATTGGGGTGATATTTGTTGTTAATTATCAAGTTTATTAGTATTATTATATTTATATGATAAATTTGCACTTATGGAGGAGACACCTAAGGCTGTACTTGGTAGATTGTGATTGGTTGAGTTTATTTGTGTGTATAAGTGTTGGTTTGTGTAGAGAATTTTATGTAAGAAGAGAAGAGAGTGTTCTTGAATTTCTTGGGAGATTTTGATAATTCTTTATACATCTAGCAAGGCTTTTGAGGAGCTATAGGAGATCTAGAAGTTGTTTGAGCATTATTTTGGTAAGTCTTACATTTATTTGTGATTATTTAAAGTTAGGTTTTGATATTGTGATTCGGATTCTATTTTTCCATTTGAATTAGTCTTAGTATTTTGACCATATCTTGAGTTTTAGACCTCTGATTTGAGCAAGGTATGATGCTCTAGAAACTTCAGAGCGTCCCCTACAATATTTTTATTTTGTACTTGAGCTGATTTTGCTGTTAAGATTGACTGGCAGGGCTTGATATATTTATGCTCATGCTGTCAACTTTGTTTTGCCCAGATTTAATTAAAAATCTATAATTAATTCCATACATATTCAAATTGAGAAATTCTAGTTGGAATTTAAAGTAGACTCATATATCTAGCTTTAGGAATATTTTCATGATTTTTGGACATATGTATAAATTATTTGGGTACATTGAACCTTAAACATCAAGTTGCACTTAGTTGCATTTTAAGTGCAAGTGTCATGGTTGCTACATGTATTGATGCATAATTATGTGTAGGAAGTGACAAGAATATTGGAGGCACTACTCACTAGGAAATGCCCAAATGCTCATAATTCTTTACAAAATGCAAAATGGTGCATGACAAATGAGAATGGAAGTTGATAAACTAAGCACACCTCGAGCCTCCAGAAATCACAAGCTAAGTAAGCATCAAGCTCTTACTAACTATCTCCTGAAAAATAGTTGCAAAAAGGGGTGAGCTTGCAACTCAATAAGCAATTACTAATATAGCTATCTATATATCACTTCTCAAGAACTAATTAAGTGATATATCTATATAACAAGAATCTTATAAATTAAGTTCAAACATGAATTATACCTTAATTCCAACACATACCAAAAGCATACACAACATATACCAAACATATACACCACATATACCAAATATATACACCACATGTACCAAATATGTACACTACATATACCGAACATATATACAACATATACCAAAAATGTACACCACATATCAATTAGATGAACATTCACATCTCATTTCATAATTCCAAAACTTATCCATTTATATCACTTATCATAATTTGGTATCCGGCCGAAACCACCTCACATGTGGATTTCTCACAAGTGGTCATATACTGAGACTATCTGCCCGGCTCAGTCCCAGTCTCACATCCTCACATCCTCACATATATATCATTGGGTAGCTATACACCTGGCTCAGCTTGCCCATCTCATATTTTATCTTTTTCTCATGTGACCACAACTGGAACTATTCACCCGGCTCAGTTCTAGATTTCACAATCAGTGGAGCTATCCGCCCATCTCAGATCTACAATCACATATATCCTTACCAACATTCAATCAATTCTCATTCTCATACACATCACATTTTAATAGCCATATCTCACTTTACATCATATTCAATTGCAATTCAACATTTCCACAATCCATGTGTTTATTCATATTACATCCCAATAACTTGCTCAATTCATTCATAGCAATACATTTTTCATATTCACTTTACATCTCATTTAATCATTCAATTCAACACAACACAACATTCTCACAATATATATACATATTATGTATATATTACACTCACCACATACTTGTCAAATCATTCAATCATTCATAGTAATATAGTTCTTATATTCGAGAGATTCAATATATATATAGATTATATTAATAATAACTTACATATAAGAGCTTCAACTCCTTCAAAAGCAAAGCTCTCCTAGTGAATAGTGCCTCTAATATTCTTGTCACTCCCTACACATAATTATGCATCAATACCACATAGAAAACATGACACTTGCACTAAACTTACTAGATGTAACTAAGTGCAACTTGATATTCAAGGTTTAATGTACCCAAATAATTCACACATATATCCAAAAATCATAAAAATAATATTAAAGCTAGACATATGAGTCTACTTCCAATTCCAACTATAATTACTTAAATAAGATATGTATGGAATTAATTATGGATTTTTGACTAAATCCGGGCAAAATAGAGTTGACAGGTTGAGCAAGAAAATGTCGAGCCAAATCAGATAGTTTTAACAACAAAATCAAGACAGGGCCAAAACACAAACATTATAGAAGCCACTCTGAAGTTTCCAGAGCATCTACCTTTGCTCAAATCAAAGCTTTACAACTCAAGATATGATTAAAAAAACAAGACCGATGCACATAAAAAATAGAACCCAAATTTCACCCATCATAATCTAGCTTCAATTAACCAAAATAAATGTAAGACTTACCAAAAATGATGCTCCACTAGCTACTAGATCTTTTAAAGCTCCCCAAAATCTTTGCTAGATGTATAGAGAATTATTAAAATCTCCCAAGCAAATCAAGAGCCACCCTTGTTCTCTTCTTCTAATTCTCTACACTCTCTACACCAACTTTCACACACTTGTACACACATATAACATACACCAATCATAAGCTACCAAGTATAGCCTAAGGTGTCTTCTACCATAAATGCAAGATTATCACTTAATAAAATAATACTAACTCTTTTAATTAAATATACATAAATATCACCAAAATATAACTCTACCCCCTTATGGAACTTGGATTATTACCCAATAATCCTCAACTTTCTATTTAGACAAATTAGTCTGAAATTTTCTTATAAATAAGTATCTCTCTACCAACATACACATACCCATACTTAAATATAAACCATAACTCTACTCTATATATCATAAAAATATAATACATGAACAATGCTTTTAAAGTACGGGGGTTACAATTCTCCCCTCATAAAAATTTTGTCCTCGAAATTTACCATTCACCATTTTTAGAAAATAAGTATGGATACTTCTGTCTCATATATTCTTTCACTTCCCATATCGCTTATCTAGGAGAGTGATGACTCCACTTCACTTTCTCTATTGGTATCTCTTTGTTTCTCAATGGCTTCACCTTTCGATCCAGAATTTCCATTTCCCTTCGATGTTGGTCTACATAACTCTTCTGTCGATCTTGTGCTGTTTTGAGACATTTCTCTACTACTTGGATTTTATCAACTATTTCTTGAATCAATTCTAGACCTTTTAGTACACACATTCCTTCTTCATTCCAACAAATAAGATTGCGACACTTTCTTCCATATAATGCCTCATATGGTGCCATCTAGATACTGCTATGATGCTTGTTGTTATAAATAAACTCCATTAAACTAATATATTCATCCCAAACAAGTGTTTGAATTGTTCTCTCTGAATGCCCATCTGTCTGAGAATGAAAAATAGTTCTGAAATGTAATTTCATTCCTAAAGCCTTTTGTAAACTTCCCCGAAAATGCGAAGTGAATTTGAGATCCCTATCAGACACAATTGATATTGGAACTCCATGCAATCTTATAATTTTTGATACATACAAGGAAGCTAATTTGTTTAAAGAGTCACTTATTTATACCAGCAAGAAATGAGCAGATGTGATCAATCTATCTACTATTACCCACACGACATCATGTTTCCTAAAAGTTCGAGGTAACCCTACAACAAAATCCATTGTAATATTCTCCCACTATCATTCAATAAACTTTTCATATTTTTCTTCATTGTTGGCCACTAATAGAGAGGGTTTAGATGCCATTACATCTCTATAATCTCGAATCAATTCCCTCTGGATAGAAATATACTTCAATCTCTTTATTTTAATAACTGTTAAAAATGATTTCCCATACAACTGATACTTTCAAATCTTTAATACTTAAACAATTGTAGCTAATTCTAGTTCAGATATCAGATAATTTACCCCGTAAAATTATCACTGTCCAGATGTATAAGCTGTTATTCTCCTATTTGGTATTAATAGATAACCTAACTTTTGTCTTGAGGCCTCAATATAAACCATATTGCCATTATTCTCGGTCGATAATGCAATATAAGATCAATAGTATATACTTCTTCTAACTTCTCAAAACTTCGTTGGCAATCTCCAGTTCATTTTCTTCATAATTATATGCCAAAAAAACATTTTCTACCATTCCAATCTCGTATTTACTGAATTTAACATACTATTGTTCACAAAGCTGTTCAAAATATTTTTCATGTTCTTCTATGCTTGATAAATGAATGAAAGTATTATCAATAAAGACAATCACAACTGATTCAAATGCTATTGAAGAGTTTTATTCATTAATGACATAAATGCAACTGGTGTACCAATCAATCCAAACAACATAATTAGAAATTCATACCATCCATTTCTAGTTTTGAATACTATTTCAAAAATAAAATGTTCAATCACTTGAAGTTGCCAAAATCTTGGTCTCAAGTCTATCTTCAAAAGCATTATAACATCCCTCAACTAATCAAGCAACACTTTCATTTTTCAATCATAGATAATCATTCTTCATTGACATACTATTCAATTACCTTCATCTTTTCCTCTTATAGGCTAAATCGATGTCCCGTATGATGAATTATTCAGTTAGACAATCTGCCTTTTTCAATTCTTCTAGTTCCATCAATATGTACAAAATAATCAATTTTGATGTAGCCTTTAAAATAATCCTATTTTAATTCTGCTATTCAATACAATAGTAATTCTGGTATTCCTTCTCAAACACATTAAGAAATTCCCTAATTATAAGTACATTCATTATCCTCAAACTAATCTTCATCGATTCCTCAATATTGGCTAACTAATTTTCATGCTTAATCGGGGTTAAAACCAACTAAATATGCACAGTTTTCACCCACCCATCATCAACACGTAACCACACACTGTCATCTTCTTTGTTAAGCTAAATTAACACACTCCCATAGTAGATGACTCACTTTATCAATTTGCCCTTTTTGAATTCTTTAACTCTATTAATATTATTCTGTATGGTGTAATTAATTCTAAATATCACCCTTGAAGTAATATAGATTCAAAATCTGTTTCCAAGAATAATCTCATAATTATTTTTAGTCACAATTTAGAAAATTCTTCAATTACAAGTTCTCCCATTACCCTTGAATTAACTTTTCGTTGAATCTCAATATCATCTAAATAAATCTTCTTACCTATCTTCTATCACAGGTGATACAATTACAACTAAAATCAAACTAGCATGCATAATCTCTCTTTTAGTTACTATCTCTATCTTTCTCTGTCTTAAAATATCCTTATCTACCTTCATTATATACCAAATTGCAATAATATCATAGTTTCATACTTAATATATTCTTGAAATAATACTAATCTTCTTCCCAATTCAATGATTATTGAAGTTTGCATATCAATCATACCATTTTACTATTTTGAAATAAAATCCCATCACCAAATTCATTGTCACAATATTCCAGCGGGAATTAAAATGCATATACCATGTCCTTAATAATGCAAGCATGTCAGGTATACGCAACACATACTTATATAAATGATCTGGTAAATTCAAAATCAAAAGGTATCATAAGCAGCACAATAAAATGTACCCATATTTTTATTTAATGTGGCAAAAGCTTCTGATTGAATGATAGCATATGCTCTTTCTTGATTATGAGGTTGATTATTGGGTTTAGTTTATGTCAAAGTATCAGCTCCCCTTTTCTTACTATCTCTTTCAACCTCTGCCCAAATTAACACTAAATTACAACTTTTCTTTCTTGTACCACTTTATTCAATTAGCTGAAATCTTTCAACAATTTTCTTCAATAGACAGTCTCTGAAGAAATACCCGGCTTACTTCGATAATACCATATATTAAATCTCGGACCCCAACATTTTCCCGAATGGATTCTGCCCTAACTGTTACACATTGAAACTGATGTACTGTTCATAATTCATTGGTGCCCTTTTGATTGTTAAGTCTTATAAATTCTCTATCACATATTTTTCCCATTGATTGACTAATCTGCCTTACTTCATGCCTTTAAAAATTGTTTGCTGGAAATCAAAACCTTTAAAGATTGGACTACCATTGATTTGAGTTGAAATAGCAAGTTTGCTAGTAATTTTTCTTCTTTTTAGCTTCTAGAGCTTCCTCTTCTTTTATAGTTTCTTCTTCACACAATGCAGTTTCCATTAAATCTTTGTAAGTTGATAATTTAATTTTCATTCTCTCTCTCTGATCTTTAAATTCATTTTTTTTCAAGTCTTCTTTGCTTTATCACCACAGTTGTTATCTCTTCAAAAACATACTTTGACAACTTCCTAAAATGTGCCTCATAATTAACCACAAATAAATCATTTAGCCTCAACTCTAAGAATTCAATCTTCTTTCTATCTACATATGCCTCTAAAATATATCTCTCTTTAAATGTTTTCAAAAAGTCTATCCAAGTCATAATCATCGTTACATTCTCACTTTTTTGTATTGTCTTCTACCAGTTTAGGATATCTAGCTCAAATAGTGACAATGTATAACTAATTCTCCTTGTGTCATTACAATTAATTAGATCTAGAATTCTTTCTGTATTCTGTAAGCATTCCTCTGCTATGATAGGATCACTAATACCCATAAAAGCCTTTGCACCTTACTTTATCACTTTTTCATAGTTCTTGTCATTTGTTCAAATCTCTGATAAATAAGAGTATGCAACTTGTGGAGGGGTAGTAAATGAAAAATTACTCAAACTCATGTAATGCATATATAGGCACTTGCCTATGTACGAATTCAAATGACTATTTCAGGCTAATAAGAGGTGCTTGGTGCTCTTCCATCCTAAGATATGTAACATACATTGCTATATGTCAACTCTAACTTATACATAATACGATATGAATACAACATTTTTCTATGTCCTGAGGGAATCTAAAACCTGGCTCTGATACCACTAAATGTGAGACCCACAACACGTGGCCTCAAACAAAACCCATACACGTGTCCAAAAGAATTCATTAAAATTCTTTCAAGGACAATAATACATGCCATGCACAATCATTACTAAACATACAATTCCATATATACAAGCAAGTGAAATAATTGAATAATAATTTTTTTATATATATTTGCGCTAAGGGATTGGCGGTCGCCAATCATTGGCACTCGCCAGTGGTTGAAGATAGCCAGGGGGATTGGCGGTCACCAGTCACTGGCGCCCACCAGTGGCTAGAGGCAGCCCCTTGCCTACTCTGGCCGAAACCTGCTAAAATAAACCTTTAATAACAGTGCACACACAAAACATGCTTCATAAACTATACCACAACATGTATCTCATAAATACTCGACCAAATAACATACATAAGGTTGGTAAATACACAACCATATACATTAACTTCACAGTTCACATATATATACATCACACCCCTTTTATTCAATGGACATCACATAGTGCAACCTCTACACAACCATTCAAATGCTTATAATTCTTTACAAAATGCAAAACGGTGCATGATAAATGAGAATGGAAGTTAATTCACCAAGCATACCTCGAGCCTCTGGAAATCATAAGCTAAGCAAGCATCAAGCTCTTACTAACTATCTCCTAAAAAATAGTTGCAAAGGAGGTGAGCTTGCGACTCAATAAGCAATTACTAATATAACTATATATATATCACTTCTCAAGAACTAACTATATAACAAGAATCTTATAGATTAAGTTCAAACATGAATTATACCTTAATTCCAACACATACCGAAAAAATACACAACATATACACCATATATACCAAACATATATACCACATGTACCAAATATATACACCATATATACTGAACATATATACAATATATACTAAATATGTACACCACATATCAATTAAATAAACATTCACATCTCATTTCATAATTTTAAAACTCATCCATTTATATCACATATCATAATTTGGTATCCGACCGGAACCACCTCACATGTGCATTTCTCACAAGTGGTCATATACTGAGACTATCTTCCCAGCTCAATTCCAGTCTCACATCCTCACATCCTCAGATATATATCATTGGTAGCTATATGCCCGACTCAGTTCTAGATTTCACAATCAATGGAGCTATCTGCCCGGCTCAGCCCTACTATCACACATATCCTCACTAACATTTAATCAATTATCATTCTCATACACATCACATTTCAATAGCCATCTTAGCACGGAATAGCCGCTTTAATCTCTCATACCTAGAGGTCCTACTATGCTCACCAAACAACTCTTGTAGGTGTAGTAGGATTTCCCTTGAACTTGTGTACTTCTCATGTTGTCGATGGATTTCGGTTGTCATGGAAGCCCACATAATGCAATGTGCTTGCATATCGTCATCCTTCCATTTGGTAAGAACTTCATACTCCTCTTATGAAGCATTTTCAGGAAGGGATAGGGGTAGGCCTTTCTCTATCATATAGAGTATTTTCTCAGAAGCTAAAACAAAGACAGTCAATAAAGTTAGGGCCCGTGAGTCGGTTATTGTCGAGTATGATTGATAATGGGTTTGAAGGTCTCATGTTATCAATTTTCTACAAAAGGCAACAAGATTGATTAGTTATAGGCATTGTTATCACCATTAGATTTGGTCTTTAATCTTAATGGGCTCCCACTAACTTGGCGAATCCTACACTCCCAAGTAGGAAACGGAAATCCCTTATTGGATTGGATTTCTGGTGGGTAATGGACTTCTTAATGGGCCACTAATATCCCTTAGGTATATATTGCCATTCTTGGAATATTAGTTCTCATTAAGTTGATAACTCTTGTCCATCACATCTTATATAAGGTTCCATTAATCTGGCTCCTAATGTTACGGGCCTCAGGTACGCATTGCCATTCTTGGCCTTTGGCCTTAGTTAGGTCCACACCATTGGATTAGTTAAGTGTATGGATTTGAACACTACAAACCTCAGGTACGCCTATTTGCCATTCTTGGCCCATAGTGTATCCATACACCCACAACATCTCATGCTTAACAATAACACTACATGAATCTCTTGGGCCTTA
>CATIWO010490124.1:0-11702 GCA_949673435.1 Macaranga tanarius
TTTCTTATTGGATAAGGAAATAATCTGTAAAAGATTTTTAATAAGGATTTAGTTAAAAAATAAAAATTCCTTATCTGATAAGGATTTGAATTTAAATTGTTATTATTTAAAAGAGTTTTAAATATATAATAATTAAAATTCGTTTTTGACTAAAACCCTAGCAAACTAATATATATATATGGATTATATGTAAGGGTTACAATAGTAGTGCGACATATATATATATTTTTGGTCGTCTTTACATTGAGAACATAGAAATATTGAGAGAGAAAAGAAAAACCCTAGATTCGTTTTTGAGAAAAATGAATTTGAACTAGCATTCAATAAGATCGTTCATTTTATTTATTCGTGTGTGGATACTTGTAGAGGGTGGTCGTTTTTCAGAAAGGCAGGACCTTTGAAGATCTGAATAAACCAATACGTAGTATCTAAAGATTTGACGAATAGATCTACAAGAGGTAAGTTTCGTTTACCTTTCCTTCGATTTTTATGAAATGCATGTGATCCTTGGTGGGTTAAGGGTTATAAAAATTTTATTTCTGCTGCGTTTATGTTCCAATTTGATTGGGATATTCTGCCCATAACCCAACACAAGCTACATGCTTTTGATAGATTAAATATCTCATACTTTATCTAAATGGATGGCTTTGCTTTACAAGTGAGTGGGTGGTGTTTGGATACATGGATAACCTTAGCCTTGAAATCATTAACACTTAATAGTTATGGGCCAAGGTTACGGGCATATGGGCTTCTCTACACGTAGAGAAGGCCCATTCCATAACAATAGATAACTTATGAGCTAATTTAAACTCTTTAAATAAAGCCCGTACATAAGTCCATGTCAAGTCCATCTTTATCAAGGTCCATCTCATGGCCCCTATAGAAATATATTAGGAGGCAAATATTAATATATTCCTTGAACTTAATATCACATATTAAATCAAGTCCAAATTAATATTTATTTAATTGATATAAAGTTCCAATCTTTGAATTTAGATTTCGGGATATGCTAGATCCCTATATATATGCGAATCCAATTCAATTAATTTAATTGATTAATTAAACTCTTTAATTAACAATCAAATTAATATTAGTCTTCATAAGTGCAACCTTTGTGTGTGTGGCTTACTAGGTTCAAGTCTAAATGGCAATAGAAATTAATATTAACACTTAACATCATGGAAACAACTTTCCATACTAAATGTGAAAATCCAATTAATTACATTTAGTTCCCATAAGTCATGAGTGATCCCTAACATAGATGTCATGACTACCCAAATAGAAATAAATGATATATGTATATCCATAAAAACCACAAAATATAATTACCATGCACTTAATGGCTCTCCATTACAAGATCCCAATATTGGCTAGAGTCACAGTTTAGTCAAACTCTAATTGCCTCAATCATATGTCCTTATCTTAAGTTCAATTCTCGATAAAACATAACTACTATTAGAAACTCTTTTCTAGCACCAAAAATCTTTTTGGGTAAGTCGAGTTTGACCTATCCAGGTACTTATTCATCAAGAATAACTTAAATAGCATAGGATCTTATCCCGGTTCACTCCAGGTAATGAATTCCATCTTGGTCGATCACTCATCCCTACATATCACCAACTAAAGCCACCACACGTCATATACCCACACGTGGCTAACACATGTATGTAAGTAGTAATAAACTCTAACCAACCATATATGGATGACCGTGTCGTCTCAGGTCAAAGAACCATATGCACCATTATGTTCAAGATTGTGATTGTTGACTTAAGTGAATATCCATGAAATTACAAATCTTACGTCACAATTCGATCTACTCATCATATGAGTATCCACATGTCTATTCTGATATCTCATATCAAGTAGTATGAGACTCGCTACCTCCCATTATTGATATCACTTACTGATCAAGGAAAACAGACAGAGGTGATAGTCTTGGGATTAATACTACCTATATGTTAATCCAATGACTATGAAAATTTATAGTACATGTACTAAATAAGTTTGTCATTCATATTATCGACTCTTGATAATAAACTTATCTAATATTATACTAAGGGTAAATATTCAAATAAACAAACACTTTAATCTAAATGAATATTTTATTGCCATATGGATAAATATCAATGTTTACATACTTAAATGGTCATAGGGCACATTTACACTAACACGGGGAATAAAAGGTTTTGGGTTTGAAGACACCTGCTTTGCTTCAGATAATTATTGAATGGACATTGGTATTATTAGGTGGTAGAGGTGATGAAGTGGTAGAAGAAGAATAGAATGTAGGTGTGGACGAGGAAGAAGGAAAAATTGGTGCATTGTTGAAGTTGGATGAATTATGGATGGGTGAGGCAGAATTCGGTAAAACATAATTTGTTGAAGGATGAACGTGATTTTTATTTGTGATGGGTATTTGGAGATCAGGTTGTGAATTTGAATTTTGGGTAAGAGACAAAAATGTGGAGTTGGGGGAAGATACAGGTGGATTAGAGTTGATAGGGAAAGGTAAAGGAATGTGTGATCATGCAACAATCAAATTGTGGAATTTAAAAGTTTTGATTGCAGGCAACTCTTGCATTACACATGAACCACATCCATGCCCATAGATCATATTATATAGAAAATACATAACTAAATATGCATATAGGACAACATAATACATCAATAAATAACCAAGTCATGCATTCACAATACAAGACCTAACAACTAAGGGTTTGGTAACACTTACAAGACTCCAAATTGGTAGCACGCTTGATAAGCTTTAGTTGATGTTGATCTACAAGCTCCAAGCTCCCCAAATATAAAGCCTCTAGCTTGAAACACATAAGTTGCACAAGGATGATCTTCAAGGATTGTGAAGCTCTACCCATAAGCCTCTCTTTTAATTCGACCCAAGAGCTTGTTAGAGCCATGCTAAGCTTGAATGTATGGAACAAAGATGAAACCTCCAATGGATGATGGACTTTGAACTTGTACAACTCTTGTACAATAATGGCTTTAACTTGAAAGCACACAACTCTTGTGTATATTTGAATTCTCTACACTTGAAGAAGAGGAAGGAAGAAGACACTCTCAATCTTGTTCTCTCTTTTGTTAGAATATCAAATTTGCTCTCAAATGTGCATTAGGATTAGTTAGCTTGGTTGTTTCTATACACTCCACTAACTTAAACAAAACTAATATTATAATAATAATAATAATAACTTGAGTGTCTTACACTCAAGTCACATGCATTGCTATAGCTTGAGTGTCTCACACTCAAGCTACATGCATTTAATAGATTGAGTATCTCACACTCTATCTATATGCATAGCTTTGGTTTATAAGTGAGTGGGTGGTGTTTAGTTATATGGATAACCTTAGCCTTGATATCATTAACTCTTAATGGATATGGGCTAAGGTTATGGGTATATGGGCTTCTCCACACTTAGAGAAGGCCCACTCCATACCAAACTAGACAACTTATGGGCTTATTTATACTATTTAAATAAAGTCCCATCCTAAGTGCATTTCAAGTCCATATTTATGAATATACATAGTCCATCTCATGGGCCATCTTAATCAATATATATATATAGTCCATCTCATGGCCTATCTTTATTAATACATATGCTCCATCTCATGGCCCGTATGTGAATATATTTGGAGGTAAATATTAATCTAGTCCTTGAACTTAATATCACATATTAAATCAAGTCCAAATTAATATTTATTTAATTATAATTAAGTCCCAATCTTTAAATTTAGATTTCGGGATATGCTAGATCCATGTATACGTGCAAATTTAATTCAATTAATTTAATTGATTAATTAAACTCTTTAATTAATAATCAAATTAATATTAATCTCCACAAGTGAAACCCTTATGTGTGTGACTTACTAGGTTCAAGTCTAAATGGCAATGGGAAATAATATTAACACTTAATATTATGGAAACGCCTTTCCATCCTAAATGTAAAATTCCCAATTAATCACATTTAGTTCCCATAAGTTGTGAGTGACCCCTAATATAGATCTCACAACTACCCAAATAAAAATGAATGCTTTATATAGATCCACAAGAACCATAGAACGTAATTACCGTGCACTAAATGTCCCTTCATTATAAGATCCCGATATTGGCTAGAGTCATGGTTTAGTTAAAATCTAATTGCCTCAATCATATGGCCTCATATTAAATTCAATTCTCGATAAAACATGACTTCTACAAGAAACTCTTTCTAGCACCGAAACTCTTTTTGGGTGAGTCAAGTTTGACCTGGCCAGGTACTTATTCATTAAGAATAACTTAGATAGCATATGATCTTATCCCGGTTCACTCCAGGTAATGAATTCCATCTTGGCCGATCACTCATCCCTACATATAACTAATTAGAGCCACCACACGCTATATACCCATGCGTGGCTAGCACAAGTATATAAACAGTAAGAAACTCTAACCAACCATATGTGGATGACCATGTTACCTCAGGTTAAAGGACCATATGCACCATTATGTCCAAGATTGTGATTGTTACCTTAAGTGAATATCCATACAATCATAAATCTTACATCACATGTTCAATCCACCCATCACATGAGTATCGACGTATCTATTTTGATATCTCATATCAAGTAGCATGAGACTTACTACCTTCCACTATCGATATCACATACCGATCAAGGAAAATAAATAGAGGTGATAGTCTAGGGATCAATACTACCCTTATATTAATCCAACGACTATGAACTTTTATAACATATGTACCAAATGAGTTTGTCACTCATATTATCAACTCTTGATAATAAACTCATTCAATATAATACTAAGGGTAAATATTCAAATAAACTTAACACTTAATGTAAATGAATATTTCATTGCCACAGGGATAAATATACAATGTCTATATACAATAATGGCCCTAGGGCATATATATACTAACAATCTCCCACTTGCACTAGTGCAATTCGCTATAGTATCTAAGACCTATCTTCTCAAGATGGTGGTCTAACTATAGCTGAGTACGAACCTTAGTGAGTGGATCAATGACATTATCGGCTGAAGCTACCTTCTACACGAGCACATCTCTATTTCTAACAAGTTCTGTGATAACATGATAGCACCTTTCGATGTGTTTGGATTTCTGGTGAGACCTCGATTCCTTTGCTAAAGCAATGGCTCCATTGTTGTCGCAGAAGAAAGGAACTGCCGACTCAATGGAAGGAATAACACCTAGTTCGGAGATGAACTTTTGAATCCAAATAACTTCCTTAGCAGCATCTGATGCGGCTATATGCTCGGCCTCTGTAGTGGAATCAGTAGTGATACTCTACTTGGAACTCTTCCAGCTCACTACACCTCCATTACAGATAAAGACAAACCCGAAGATAAACTTTCTATCATCCACATCTGACTAGAAGTCAAAATCTATAAAACCCACAAGCTGTAAGTTACCTCTTCCATAAGTTAAGACTAAATCATTAGTCTTTCTCAAGTACTTAAGGATAGCCTTAACTGCCACCCAATGCTCTATGCCTGCGTTGGATTGAAACCTACTAGTTATACTAACAGTATAGGATATATCCAGCCTAGTACACAATATAGCATACATTAGGCTTCATATTGCCGAAGCATAAGAAACCTTGGCCATCACCGCCATTTCCTCAGATGTTTTGGGCGACATTGTATTGGAAAGGTGGAAACCATGCCTAAATAGTAATAATCCCCTATTGGAATTATGCATGTTGAACCTCTTTAACACCTTTTCCATGTAAAGAATTTGAGATAAGCCTATTATTCTCTTCGATCTAAAGCTATAGACTTGAATCTCGAGAATACAGGTAGCCTCTCCTAAGTCTTGCATTGAGAAGGTCTTAGACAGCCATACTTTTATAAAAGTCATCATACTGATGTCATTCCTAATAAGAAGTATGTCATTAACTTATAAGACTAGGAAAGTGAGTTGGCCCCCACTAACCTTCTTGTAAACACATGGCTCAT
Organism: Macaranga tanarius; assembly: GCA_949673435.1. Classification (NCBI taxonomy): domain Eukaryota; kingdom Viridiplantae; phylum Streptophyta; class Magnoliopsida; order Malpighiales; family Euphorbiaceae; genus Macaranga; species Macaranga tanarius. Next base: position 5,984 of record CATIWO010490124.1, read on the forward strand.
CCTCATTCTTAAGGAAACCATAAGAATGGATATATTCATCAAAATGATGATTCCAACTCCTTGAAGCTTGCTTGAGACCATAGATAGATCTATGAAGTTTGCACACTTTTGAGCTTTCATCAGATTCAAAAACCCTTAGGTTACTCCTTGAAAATGTCTTCCTCAACATAACCGTTAAGAAAGGTAGTCTTGACATCCATAGGCCAAACCTCATAGTTATAGTATGTGGTGATAGCAAGAAGAATCTAAATGGATTAAAGCATGGCCACCGGTAAGAAGGTCTCCTCATAGTCAACCCCTTACCTTTGGTGAAACCATTTCGCTACATGCCTAGCTTTGAAGGTCTCTACCTTCCCATCTGCTCTAATTTGTCTCTTGAAAATCCATTTACTCCCAATAGGTACAATACCCTCAGGAGGATCAACAAGTGTCCAGACTTGGTTTGCATACATGGAATCCATCTCAGGTTTCATTGCCTCAAGCCATCTTGAAGAATCTTTATCACATAAAGCTTCTTCATATATAGTAGGATCATCAATATGAATGCTTTCATCATGAATATGCAACTCTTTCTTGTAATGGAGAAAACTGTATCTCTTCATAGGATGAGATACCCTACAAGTCTTTCTAGGAGTCGGTGTGATGTCATTCTCAATTGGAATAGGCTCATTGGGTTGATCAAAGTTCATTTGATCAATTTATTGGGCTTCTTTAAATGACTCCTCATCTAACATTATCTTCCTTACATTGCCACCTTCCTTAAGAAACTGTTTCTTAAGAAATATGGCATCTCTACTTACAATAACAACTTGTTTAGTAGGAAGATAAAAGCAATACCCTAAACTATCTTTAGGATATCCAATAAACCTTCCTTTAATCGATTTTGCATCCAACTTGTCCAATTTCATCTTTTTAATAAAAGTTGGGCACCCCAATTCTTAACATGTTTAAGAGTTGGTACCTTACCATTCTATATCTCATATGGTGTGGTGATAACGGACTTGGATCGAACATGATTAAGGATGTAGCAGGCCGTTTAGAGTGCAAAACCCCAAAGAGATATAGAAAGATCGGTGTAGCTCATTGATCGTACCATATCTAATAAGGTACGATTATGCCTCTCGGATACACCATTCAACTGTTGTGTTCCGAGTGGCATGAGTTGTGATACAATGCTATGTTCCCTAAGGAACTCTATAAACTCGATTCTTAAGTATTCACCTCCTTGATCCGATCGAAGAGTTTTAATACTCTTCCCGGATTGGTTTTCTACTCGGGCCTTGAACTCCTTGATAGATCATCTATAAAGGTAATAAAATTGTAGAAACCACACTCTTGTTCTTCATAAAAAAGAAGTGCCCATACTTTGATAGATCATCTATAAAGGTAATAAAATAGTATAAACCACCTCTAGCCATTTCACTAAATGGCCCACATACATCACTATGTATGGTCTCTAATATATCACTAGCTCTTGCCATTTGTCCAATAAATGGTGATCTAGTCATATTGCCTTTAAGATAAGCCTCACAAGTTGGATTGGATGTGGATTCAAGATTGCTCAAGATTCCCATCCTTTCCAACTTCGTGATCCTATCCTCCGTAATATGACATAATCTCAAGTGCCATAGATATTTGGAGTTAGAGGCATTTTCAATTAGCATTATTTTCACATCAGATTGAGGCTCATTATTATTGGTCATATTATCAACATAATATGGACCATGTATTAAATAACTCATGTCTATCAATTTATTTCCAAAATAAATCATACATACATCTGTACTAAAAAGGAATTCATCCCACTAGTCAAACTAGAGATAGAGATGATGTTTTTATAGGGATTAGGTACATATAATACACTATCCAATAACAAAACATGATTATACAAATTAATTGAAGTGGACCCTATAGCTTTAGCAGCAACACTTGCTCCATTTCTAAGTTTTAAGGTCACTTCTTTAGGCCTCAATCTTCTCTCATTTTTTATATAACTTTATAAAAATAAATATATATTTTGAAATACATCATATTTTATTAGTATCTAAAGTATCGTAAAATACAATTTAAAACATAAAAATAAATTAATTTTTTAATTTAGTGACGGATTGTTGTCACTAATCCGTCAGTAAATAGTGACAGATTGTCAGTCCGTCACTAAAATAGTGACGGATTGCTCTATCCGTCACTTAATTAAGTGACGGATTGTCAGTCCGTCACTAAAAGCAATCCGTCAATATTTTAGTGATGGACTGACAATCCATCACTATTTACTGACGGATTAGTGACAACAATCCGTCACTAAATTAAAAAATTAATTTATTTTTATGTTTTAAATTGTATTTTAAGATACTTTAGATACTAATAAAATATGATGTAGTTCAAAATATATATTTATTTTTATATAGTTATAAAATCTTTATTATTGACATATTCGGTTAATTTTCAAGTAAATTTTAAATTTTATTACCACCAAATAAACAAAGAAAATAATAATTATCGGATTCTATAACTTTGTGAAAAAAAAATTATTACATAAAGTTAATTAACTTGTTGTCAATTCACAATCATGCAAGCAACCTAGCTAGCTTGCAACTCATACATTTACACCATTATCATTACTAGTTAAAAATTAAATGCATATTGTAAGTAATTTGGTTAAATTAATTATATTTTTTATATATTCTTTTATATGTAATATTTTTTATATAACTTTATAAAAATGAATATATATTTTGAAATACATCATATTTTATTAGTATCTAAAGTATGGTAAATTACAATTTAAAACATAAAAATAATTTTTTTTTTGAAATTTAGTGATGGATTTTTTTGTCACTAATTCGTCACTAAATAGTGACGAATTACCAGTCCGTCACTAAGATAGTGACAGATTGAGCAATCCGTCACTATTTTAGTGACAGACTGACAATCCATTACTATTTAGTGACGGATTAGTGACAACAATCTGTCACTAAATTAAAAAATTAATTTATTTTTATGTTTTAAATTATATTTTATCATACTTTAGATACTAATAAAATATGATGTATTTCAAAATATATGTTTATTTTTATAAAGTTATAAAATCTTTATTATTCGCATATTCGATTAATATTCTAGTAAATTTTAAATTTTATTACCACCAAATAAACAAAGAAAATAATAATTAGCGGATTCTATAACTTTATGAAAAAAAAATTATTACATAAAGTTAATTAACTTGTTGTCAATTCACAATCATGCAAGCAACCTAGCTAGCTTGCAACTCATAGATTTACACCATTGTCATTACTAGTTAAAAATTAAATGCATATTGTAAGTAATTTGGTTAAGTTAATTATATTTTTTTAGATATTCTTTTATATGTAATATTTTTGATATAACTTTATAAAAATAAACATATATTTTGAAATACATCATATTTTATTAGTATATAAACTATGGTCAAATACAATTTGAAACATAAAAATAAAATTATTTTTTTTGAATTTAGTGACAGATTTTTTTATCACTAATCCGTCACTAAATAGTGACGAATTACCAGTCCATCACTAAAATAGTGACAGATTGCTCAATCTGTCACTAATTTAGTGACAGATTGAGCAATTCGTCATTATTTTAGTGACAGACTGACAATCCGTCACTATTTAGTGATGGATTAGTGACAACAATCCATCACTAAATTAAAAAATTAATTTATTTTTATGTTTTAAATTGTATTTTACCATACTTTAGATACTAATAAAATATGATGTATTTCAAAATATATGTTTATCTTTATAAAGTTATAAAATCTTTATTATTGACATATTCGGTTAATTTTCTAGTAAATTTTGAATTTTATTACCACCAAATAAAAAAAGAAAATAATAATCAGTCAGATGTGGATGATAGAAAGTCTATCTCCGGGTTTGTCTTCACCTGTAATAGAGGTGCAGTGAGTTGGAAGAGTTCTAAGCAAAGTATCACTGCTGATTCCACTATAGAGGCGGAGTACATAGCCGCATTGGATGCTGCTAAGGAAGCTGTTTGGATTCGAAAGTTCATCTCTGAACTAGGTATTGTTCCTTCCATTGAGCTGATAGTTCCTCTCTTCTGCGACAATAATGGAGCCATTGCATTGGCAAAGGAACCCGAGGTCTCACCAGAAATCCAAACACATCGAAAGGCGCTATCATGTTATCAGGGAACTTGTTAGAAAGGGTAATGTGCTTATGCAGAAGGAAGCTTTAGCCGACAATGTGGCTGATCCACTCACTAAGTCACTTACACAGCTGTAGTTAGACCACCATCTTGAGAAGATAGGTCTTAGATATTGTAGCGAATGATAATAGTGCAAGTGGGAGATTGTTAATGTAGATGTGCCTTAGGGCTATTATTGTATATTAACATTGTATATTCATCCCTATGGCAATGAAATATTCATTTAAATTAAGTGTTAAGTTTATTTGAATATTTATCCTTAGTATTATGTTGAATGAGTTTATTATCAAGAGTTGATAATATGAGTGTCAAACTCATTTGGTACATATGCTATAAATGTTTGTAGTCGTTGGATTAATATTTGGGTAGTATTAATCCCTAGACTATCACCTCTGTCTATTTTGCTTGATCAATATATGATATTGTTAGTAGGAGGAAATGAGTCTCTTGCTACTTGATATGAGATATAAGAATAGACACGTGGATACTCATGTGATGTGTGGATCAAACTTGTGATGTAAGATTTGTGATTGCATGGATATTCACTTTAGTCAACAATCATAATCTTGGACATAATGGTGCATATGATCCTTTGACCTGAGGTGACACGGTCATCCATATATGGTTGGTTAGAGTTTGTTACTGCTTATAGACTTATGCTAGCCATGCATGGGTATATAGTGTGTGGTGGCTCTAGTTGATTATATATAGGGATGAGTGATCGGCCAAGATGGAATTCATTACTTGGAGTGAACCGGGATAAGATCTTATGCTATGTAAGTTATTCTTGATGAATAAGTACCTAGCCAGGTCAAACTTGACTTACCCAAAAAGAGTTTCGGTGCTAGAAAGAGTTTCTTGTAGAAGTCATGTTTTATCGAGAATTGAACTTGAGATGAGGTCATATGATTGAGGCAATTAGAGTTTGACTAAACTGTGACTCTAGCCAATATTAGGATCTTGTAATGAAGGGACATTTAGTGCATGGTAATTATGTTCTATAGATCTTGAGGATCTATATAAAGCATTCATTTCTATTTGGATAGTCGTGACATCTATATTAGGGGTCGCTCACGACTTATGGGAACTAAATGTGATTAATTGAGATTTTCACATTTAGGATGGAAAGGTGTTTCCATAATATTAAGTGTTAATATTATTTCTCATTGCCATTTAGACTTGAACCTAGTAAGTCACACATAACAGAATTTCACTTATGCAGATTAATATTAATTTAATTATTAATTAAAGAGTTTAATTAATTAATTAAATTAATTAAATTGGATTTACGCATATGTGGGGATCTAGCATATCCCAAAATCTAAATTCAAAGATTGAGACTTAATTGTAATTAAATAAATATTAATTTGGACTTGATTTAATATGTGATATTAAGTTCAAGGACTAGATTAATATTTGCCTCCAAATGCATTTATATATGGGCCATAAGATGGGCCATGTATATTGATTAAAATGGGCTATGAGTGTTAGTATAGATGTGCCTTGTGGCCAT
>CATIWO010490147.1:0-32808 GCA_949673435.1 Macaranga tanarius
CTTATCTCAATACGATAAAATGTCTTATCAACTTCAATTCCATGCCACAAGTTTATTCGATATCAATTATTGACTTAATTACTGAATATTCGAACTCCAAATCATCTATTCATAATAGTGGCAAACAAATCTTAAATCCTCACATTTAATTAACAACAGTAAAAACATTTTTAATTAACATTAAATGAACAGTAATCCTGTTCCAGGACACGGATGTTACACAAGCACAACCGTGTGCATTTCTTGCACGGTCGTGCACAGTCTTTTAAGCTTAATTCTTTTAATTTATTTATAGCAATATTATTTATATATTTTCATTAATTAGTTCTTGAGGAGAATTATATGTATGATTATATCATCAACTATTTATTGAGTTGTAAGCTCATTTTTTTACAATTATATTTTTCAGGCACAGATAGTTAGATAAGCTAGCTTGTGGTGTATTGTATGAGAGAAGCTTAGAGTGTGTCCTAGTTATGAGCTCAGGTGGGTCGACGGCAAGCTTGGTGTCGACATTTTCATCCTCATGAGCATTCCGTATTTTTGGCATTTGGAAATTTTGTAATAAACATACGTTGTTTTCAGATACTTATGTAAAGGTTATGTATATTGTTCAAACTATTACTTTGATATATATAACTTATCTTTTGAGAAAATTTGTTTTAATTTTATTTGGGGACACGTGTATGTGGTACCTTAAGAGTGCTACAGAATATCACTTTACATTAACATTTAGTGCTTTATGCAATAACAAGGTAGAAAACATTTGAAGCTAGGATTGGAATTGGGTATGGAGGAACAATTGAGAAATTTTGGATATAGAATTGGGTAATTTACGATCACCCCCCCGAGGTTTGTACCATCACACTAGTCCGTCCATGCATTTTTATAAGTCAACTATTTTCTTCCTCAGGTTTCATTCCATAAACTAGTACGCCCTTCCGTCGTTAAATTTTAGAATATTTTGTTAATTTTTGGAATATTCTTAACGGAATATTCCAAAATGTTGACAGAATATTTCAAAAATTAACAGAATATTCCAAAATTTAATGGAATATTTTCACTAAAGGGGGCAATAGTTTACGGAATGAAACCTGAGAGGGGAAATAGTTGACTTATAAAAATACAAGGACGGACTAGTGTGATGGTACAAATCTCAGGGGGGTGATTGTAATTGACCCTATAGAATTTGCTGCTTTTTAAAATCGATTTGTATTTAAGAAATAAATATAAAAATCTAGCTCCTTGTTCTTTTTATACTTTTTTCTTTGAATATCTAGAAAATTAATATGAAATTCCCTCTTTCATTTCCTATCTTTTAGATTTTTATGTATAAAAAATGCTAAAACGGCAATTTGCCCCTCAAACTATCATTTAATGTGTAATTCACTGCAAATTAATATTTTTTTGGTTATTTAACCCAAACAAATCACAAATTTGGTAAAAACATTTTTTTATGTTTAAAATATGTTATTGTAATTTTTTTGTTATTTTGATTATTATGTTTGTATTCCCGAACTTCATTTTAAAAAAATTACAAAAGCATATTGTTATATTTAAAATATATAATTTTTTTTGTTATTTTGAATATTGTATTTGTATTTCGAATCGTATTTTAATTAAATATTACTATTTTATTGTCTAGTTTGATACTGTTATAAACTAAAATAATATGGTTGTTCATTTCATTTACTAGAAAGTTTGAATGCATTTGAATGCATTAGAAGATTCACTCCAATTTTACCCGATTTTATCATTTGATGCCAAAAATACGCAGGTTCAACAAGGGTGAGTATCAGAGAAATAAAATGTAACCTAATTTTCAATGACAACCAGGTCCAAATACTCACTAAGTAATACAAAAACCCATAAATACAAGCTTAACTATCCTTTAACTTCAAATTAACAAGTCCATGTACCAAATTCTTATATAATTAAAGCTCAGCCTCAAAAGCTTCATATTTTAAATCACTTGAAGAACTAGAGTAACCATCTTCATCTTTGATCTAGCAATAAGAAAGATATGAAAGGCCAAATCAATGAAAAGACAGAAAACAAAAACATTTTTAGCTGCTACTAAGTAAAAAGAACCTACATTCAAAAAAAAAAAGTAAAAAGAACCCTGAACCATTAGTGTCTTGAATATAAGATAAACTTACAGTGTGGAGATGCTAGTGTTTCAATCTTAAATCTGTAACCCATGCATGATAAGTACAACCCTTAGTTTTATAGGCATAATAATGCTTTCCAATGCTTTCTCGTGAATTGGAAATTTGAAACTTAATACACTGTTGACAAGAGGGGCAAACATACACAGGATTCTAGAAAGAAAAGACAAATGTTACATGAATACTAAGTTTTAAAAAACATATCATAAGAAAATAGATTCAAGAGGAAGAATTCCTTACTTCAAAACACCATTTTTTATCTTATTTAAATACTAAATGAGCAGCCAAAGCCTCATCTACATCGTCAAACTTACAATATACAGCATTAGAAAATGTGCTAACCTCAGCTTTGCTCCTTTCCCAACTTGTGTAAAAGCCAGTCACTCGACCAACAAAGACTATATATATTTTCACCATCTGAAAAGAGGAGGAAAAAAATCACATTATAAAGCCAGGCACTGGAGGTTGAGTTCTCTTCAACCAAGGACGAATGACACAGACCAAGGATTTCAAAGTTAAAAATTTAATTCTTAAATAAAATAAAGAAAAGAGAAAAATACCTTAAAGAAAGAAAACAGTGATGGTATAAGAGCAGAAGGCAACAACAGCAGTAATGCACCAATGACAAAAGAAGAAGTACAAGAACCTGAAATCAATAAAAGACTTAGTACAAGGGTTAATTATAAATTTTTAACTAGTGACTGTAAAATTACATGTATGCATTTCAAGTGAGTTTAAGTTTTAAATCCATGTTACAACATTTTGCATATAAGATTTTAGGGTACTGAGGTATCAGTCTTGTGCATTTAGCCAATGGCGCAACAACTAAGGCAATGACGACACCGTCTTTGCAAGATGAGTCGTTGCCTCTGTACAGTTCAAAAAATTCTATAACATCGGTTGCTTCTAATCAATCCATGTTTCAACCCATTTTTAATGCCAAAAGATGGCAACATCATTTGCCCCACAATCATAGCACTATCATAAGATCATTTTATGAGTTTTAAAACCTCTAATCAAGTATAAAGGTTCAACATTCACATGTTAAGGAAAACTTTCATATGTGTAGTCATACATTGTAAAATTCCCATGAAAGTTTGTTAGTTTTAGAGAGAAGGAAATACAACATATTAAGTTAAAATAGAAGATTTTAGGCGTTTAAGAATTCACAGTAGTAATAACCAAAGGGTAATTAACAAGTCAAGAAAGAAAACTACGATGGTATAAGAGCAAAAGGGAACAGTAGCAGCAATACACCAATAACAAGAGAAGAAGTACAAGAACATGAAATTAATAAAAGACTTAGTACAAGGGTGAGTTCAATTATGTATTTTACCAATGACTGTAAAATTGTAGGTATGCATTTCAGGTGAGTTCAAGTTTTAATTCCATGTTACAACATTTTGCATATAAAATTTTAGGGCACTGAGGCATCGGTCCTATGCATTTAGCCAATGGCACAACAACTAAGGCAATGATGGTACCGTCTTTGCAAGATGAGTCGTCGCCTCTGTGAAGTTTAAAAAATTATGCAACTTCAATTGCTTCTAATCAATCAATGTTTCAACACATTTTTAATGTCAAAAGATGGCAACATCATTTACCCCACAATCATAGCACTATTATAAGATCATTTTATGAGTTTTACATATATACATATGTATACACACACACACACATATACATATGTATATATATCCATATATACATTTGTATATATATAATGAAATATTTTAATAATAAAAGTTATTTTTAAAATTTGTTTATTTATTTTATATTATTTATTTTTGTCTCCTTCCACCATGTACTTACATCACCATTACCTATCTCACCTTCCACAACTGTCACCACCACCATCACTACCACTACTACCACCACCACCATCACTACCACTACTACCACCACCACCATCTTTTTTTTAACACCAGCTCTTTTTTACCATCCATCATCACTGCCACCTTTATTTTTTATTGGGCATAATGTATATGCTGTCCTCTGAATGACATTTTTTACTATTTTGATACCTCTACTTATGCTTTTGCCATTTAAATATTTTAACCCGTGTAAATCATAACTTATAAACCCTTTATGTACTATTGGCAAGACATATAGAATCATGCTTATAGTGATAAAATAGTAAATTCATTAAAGTACAAGTATTTATATAATAGGTTATAGATAAGTTGAGCTGTCAATTTGTGACATCCTAACCTAGGTTGTTAATTAATTATATTAAATAATAGGATTAGAAATAAGTTTGAGGGCCTTTTTTATTATTAGGAAAATAGGGGGACTGAAGTGGTTATTTGTCAAAAAAGGAAAGAACTTATCTTTTACTTTCGTCAACTTTTTCTACAGGCTTCATTCTCCTCGTTTTTTTTTAGCATTTCTTTACTTCTTTTTCTATAACTCTTTTCAACAACAATCAAAGAGTAATTTCAAGGTTTCTTATTGCAAATTCAAGAATATATACAAGAGCTTTTAGTAAGAAAAGTTATTTTATTTCAAGTTTTTGAATTTAATGTTTTGATTGAATTTTTGAGTTTTAAACTTGTTTATGCTAAAATAGACCCCCTATAATGTTTAGAATAGTGTTTGGAATTTATTTTTAGTAGTTTTGGTAAAAAATAAAGCTGTTTTTACGATTTTGGACCGCTAAGGCGACGTCTCAGCATTGAGGAGGTACCTCAGTGCACTAAAGTGGTGCCTCAGTGCATTGACGAGGTGCCTCAGCACTGAGGAGGCACCTTAGTGGCTCTTTTGAGCTCCGAAACCCTAACTAGAGCCGTTTCAAACTATTTTTCGGGTCCTATGTCATATCTTTTAGTTTTAGATCAATTAAATTAAGTAGAATTGAGATTTTAAGCTAGTGTTCTTATGATTTTACTTCTGAATATTAGGAGAAACCTAAATACAATAGAGTATAGCGTAGCCCCTCCCAACTAGAATTGTCAGTTATTTTATCAGGTAAATGGATATTATTATAATACTGGTTTTGAATTTCAGATATGTATATATAATTATGTTTTATAAATAATCAATGTTTAATGATTTCCTTACACATTATCTGCTATCATGTATTTTCTAGTTATCCGGAACTATATAATGTTAAGTTTATTTTCAGATTTGCATATGAGAATTTAATTTTTGACATATTTGATTTATGAAATACACTCAAAATGGTGCCTATAAAATCACACCTTGAATATCGGGTGCGAAATACATAAAATATATTGCCTATGGGCATTTGTCTCTGTGCATGCATACGATGAGGATTTTGCAATTTGGGTAGCCAAGTGAGATATTCAGCTCTCAGAGTTGCTAGGGATTTATAGGATACCACTTGAATGTACAATGGCATATAAATTTATATTTACGTATATTGATCTTTGATGATTTTGTCTATGATTTCTTTAACTTATTTCAAGCCATATTAAAGGATTTAAAGGAAAGTATATGAATATTTTATGTTTATTTAAGAAAAGTGTTGGATTGGAAGTATTTATTTTAGTACTCAGGTTGTTATTCACTACTTGGGTAGATTTTGATTGATTTAAGTAAAATTTCTGTATCATACTATATGTTAATATTTTAATTATTTTTATGATTATATTTATACCCACTCATTGAGTAGTCGTACTCATTCCACCTATTTAAACCATTTCAGATCTCTTTTTGGTGGATCAGTAGATCCTTATATAACAAGTTTCAGGTGTGCTCTCTATAGGTAGATCTAGTGGAGGTTGAGCCAATAATCAAACTTTTATTGTATGGAATAGACTTTTATTTAGAGAAGCCTTAGAGGCCTTTGTACAACTGCTAAAATGGATATTGTAAACCTTGTCTTACATTATATTATGTTTTTAATGATATCTAATTGCTTAATGTTATGAAGTCTTTTGGCTTAACATTGAATTATTAGTCTTTTGTTGCATTGATCTTTATGGTAGAGAGCAGGGTGCAACATTTATTGGTATCAGAGTATAGATTATTGATTCTATAGGCACCATTAGGTAGAATAAATTAATTAGATTTTTAATCTTGGTTTTTTATTATAGTATAGGAAGATGCTACCCCGAGCTATAGATGGCAGAAGTCGTGGTGGTTAAGGCCATCATCATGTTGAGAGGTTAGAGGATGTTTGCCAACCTCATAGGGATCCTACTCTATCTTTTCCTTTGAAAAGGATAGATGAGCATGAGTTACCAGAAGGTAGTGAGTTTGTAGATGATACTGCCTCACAAAGAGATCATTCTAGGGCAGACCCACCCTACAAGCTAATCTACCACCTCCAGCAGCTCAAGTACTACCTATTCCACTTATTGCAGTTCATATTGATGCTGGATTAGGTGTAGCTGTAGCCCAGGCCATTACAACTGCCATAACAGCTAGAGAATAATAGAGGCCTTAAGATATAGTGAAATATTACAGACATTTAGGAGTTGAAAATTTTGATGACTCTCTAAATGTTGAAAAGTTTGTTGAGTGGCTTAAGAATATCGAGAAGGTTTTTGCCTCTATAGAAATCTTAAATAGGGAGAAAGTTAGTACAGTAAAGATAGTTTTATAAGGAGTAAAAAATAGTTGGATGGATAGGATACGTCGCCTTCATGGTGATGAAATGACCTGAAAAATGCTTATAACAGAATTTCAAAAGGAGTATATTTCAAAGAGTTATAGGAAAGGGAAACAAGATGCCTTCTCTAGGTTGTCACAAGAAGATATGACTGTTAGGGAGTATATAGATAAGTTTGAAGATCTATATTGATTTGTGGCTGATATGCTTTTTTTGAGAAAAATAAGTACGATCAATTTTTAAGTGGCTTGCATATAACCATTCAGTCTGGTTTAGCTTCTTTTGAGGGTACCACTTATAAGATCTTAGTAGAAAAAGCATTGGAGGTGGAAAAACTGAAGAAAGAGGAAAGAGAAGTTTTTTTAAAAGGTTGGAAGCACAGACAAAGTTCCTTCTACAATGTTGATAATAGATTTACTAAGAAAGGAGAAAGTGCATTTCAAGCTAAAACTGGTCCTAGTGTAGGCAGGAGCTCCTATACAGAATCAAAGTAAACTAGTAAGAGTACAGTGCAGCAGCCGGTAGGTAGTTTTACAGGTGTGCAAGGTGCATGAGCTCGATAAAGTTTTTGACCTTTATGCTCAGTTTGTGGTAGAAATCACGAAGGTAAATGCAAAATGCGAACTGGTGGATGTTTTGAGTGCGGAGAGATTGGTCATTTTAAGAGGGAATGTCCTTTTTAAATTCAGCTAACTGGTTCTGGACGTGGATCTAATGCACCTAGAAATCAAAGAGGTGGTAGAACCCAATATCAAGGTAGGCCTGCAGTAGGAAGTACAAGCACTAGTAGGCCTAGTGGAGCTACATCTTTTATTCAGCCGAGATAGGGTATGGAGACTAGTAGGCTATAAACTTAAGCTATAATTTTTACTATGATGCATCAAGAGGCATTAACATTTCTAGAGGTTGTGACTGGTATATTATCTATCATGGATAAAGATGCATATATTCTTATTGATCCTGGCTCTACACATTCTTTCATCTTTTTTACATTTACCAGTCTTTTTAATAAACAAAGGGATTTATTAGGGGAGGCATTAGTGGTTAGCATCCCTATTGGTAGTCTTATTATATGCAAACAAGTGTATAGATAGTTTATAGTTAAACTAGAGGACCAACAACTATTAATGGACTTAGTTCCTTTGCCTATTCAGGAATTTAATGCTATTTTAGGTATGGATTGGTTATCCCACCATCATACCATAATAGATTATTATGAGAAGTTAGTGAAGTTTAAGTGACCTGGAGAGCCTAAGCATATTTTTTATGGTGAACGTTGTCTTTTTTCATCTTGTGTAATTTCTGCTACTGTGGCTAAGAAATTACTTAGGAAAGGGTATCCAACATACTTAGCATATGTTGTTGATAAAAAAAAATTAAGGAACCTAAGATAAAAGATATTGTAGTTGTTTGTGAGTTTCATATATTTCTAAAAAAGCTCCCTGGATTTCCTCCTGATAGAGAAATTGAGTTCCCTATTAACTTATAACCGGGTACAACTTCTATCTCTCAGGCACCTTATAGAATGGCTCCAACTGAGTTGAGGGAATTGAAGGTTCAATTATAGGAGCTTTTGGATAGAGGTTTTATAAGGCCTAGTATTTTATCGTAGGGAGCTCCAGTATTGTTTATGAAGAAAACAGATGGTACTTTATGATTATATATAGACTACATATGACTCAATCGAGTAACGATACAGCATAAGTACCCTTTGTCTCGCATTGAAGATCTTTTTTATCAACTTCAAGTTACTAAGGTTTTTTTTTTAAAAAAAATTGATTTGTGGTCTAGGTATCATCAATTAAAGATCAAAAAAGTATATTTGCCTAAGATAGCTTTTCAAACCCGGTATGGACATTATGAATTTCTTGTGATGCTATTTGGATTGACTAATGCACTAGCTATTTTCATAGACCTTATGAATAGAGTGTTTCAACCCTACCTGGATAAATTTTTCATTGTATTCATAGATGACATCTTGGTGTACTCAGGCAATGAAGAAGCCTATGAGGAACATTTAAGGATTATCTTGAAAATTTTGAGGGATAAGCAATTGTATGCCAAATTTAGTAAGTATGAATTTTGGCTTGACAGAGTAGTTTTCTTGGGACATGTAATTTCTATAGAAGGAGTACTTATGGATCCTAAGAAGGTCGAAGTAGTAATTAATTGGGAGCCTCCAACTAATCCTACTGAAGTTAGGAGTTTCTTAGGGTTAGTAGAATATTACTGTCGCTTTGTTTAGGATTTCTCCATTATTGTATCACCTATGACTAAATTGCTTAGGAAAAATATTAAGTTTGATTGGACTAGTGAATACTAAGAAAGCTTCGAGAAACTTAAGGCCTATTTAACATCAGCACATGTTCTTACTCTTCCTTTTGGTAATAGAGGTTATATGGTGTACAGTGATGCTTCGAGAAAAGGGTTGGATTGTGTATTAATGCAGTATGGAACGATAATAGCTTATGCATCTAGACAACTTCGACCTCATAAATTGAATTACCTAACTCATGACTTAGAATTGGCAACAGTAGTCTTTGCTTTAAAGGTTTGGAAATATTATCTCCATGGAGAGTTATATCAAATATTCATCGATTATAAAAGTTTAAAATATCTGCTCTCTCAAAATGAGTTGAATCTATGACAGAGGTGATGGATTGAACTACTCAAGAATTATGACTATACTATCGAATACCATTTTGAGAAAGCTAATAAGGTAGCGAATGCACTTAGTCGAAGATCTTATAGTAGTTTAACTTATATAAAAGCAGTAAGACTTCCTTTTCTTTTGAATCTACAATCTTTAAGAGTAGATTCTTCATTGAGTTGTTCGAAAGCATTGTTAGCTATTTTAAGAGTGAGACCTGTACTAGTTGAAAGGGTACAGAAAGCCCAAGTCCAAGACCAACACTTGAGCAAAGTCATTAATGAAGTGAGAAATAGCACTCGTGCAGATTTCTCTCTCAGAGATGATAGAATATTGATGTTAGAAAATAGACTATGCATGCCTAATAAAGAAAATTTAAAGAGGAAAATAATGAAAGAAGCTCATTGTACATCATATTCAATACACCCTAGTAGTACAAAGATGTATCCAACCCTTAAAGAAAATTATTAGTGGCAAGGTATGAAAAAGGAAATAGCAGATTTTATGTCAAAATGTTTGGTTTGCCAGCAAATCAAGGTTGAAAACCAATGTCCTTCTGGAACACTTCAACCACTTCCTATTCCTAAGTGGAAGTGGGAGCACTTTACCATAGATTTTATTTCTGGTTTACCTCGAATACAAGCAGGAAATGACTCTATGTGGATAGTTGTGGATAGGTTAACCAAATCAACACATTTCTTGCCAATAAAGGTAAATTATTCTTTAGACAAACTAGCAGAAATTTATGTAAATGAGATGGTAAGACTTCATAGTGTTCCAATTTTTATAGTATCTGACAGAGATCCACAGTTTATATCAAGATTTTGGCCTAGTTTGTAGTATGCTATGGTACCAAACTAAAGTTTAGTATTGCTTTTCATCCCCAAACTGATGGACAATCTAAACGAACTATTCAAACTTTAAAAGATATGCTTAGAGCATATGTAATGGAATTTAAGGGAAGTTAGAACAAACACATGCCTTTTAATGGAGTTTGCATACAATAATATTTTCCACACTAGCCTTGGCATGGCACCCTATGAAGCATTATATGGAAGAAAGTACAGGACTCCAGTGTGTTGGGATGAAGTTAGAGAAAGGAAGTTAGTAGGTTCAGAGATTATACAATTGACTACAGATAAAGTAAAATTAATTAGAAGTTATTTAAAGGCTGCTCTGGATAGACAGAAGAGCTATATAGATTTGAAATGAAAAGATATTTAGTATATAGTTAAGGAGAAAATCTTCCTAAAAATTCTCCTTGGAAAGGTGCTATGCGCTTTGGAAAGCGTAGGAAGTTAGGTCCTCGATATATTGGGCCGCATAAAATTATAGAAAAACTTGGGCATGTCACTTATAGACTAGTTTTACCACCATAATTGTCCAAGATTCATGATGTCTTCCATATCTCTATGTTAAGGAAATATAGAAATGATCCCTCCTATATATTATAACCTCAGCCAATAGAATTAAGGGAAGATTTGATCTATGAAGAAGAGCCTATAGAGATTCTAGCGAGAGAGAAGAAAGTTTTGAGGAATAAAATGATTCCTTTGAATAAAGAAGTTTTATGGAGTAATCATTCTAAGGAGGAAGCCACGTGGGAAAGAGAGGAGGGTATGCGAGTTCAATACCCTCATTTATTCTCTTCATAGGTATGCAAAATTTCAAGGATGAAATTTCTTAAGAGGAGGAGAATTGTGACATCCTAACCTAGATCCTTAATTAATTGTATTAAGTAATAAGATTAGAAATAAGTTTGAGGGCCTTTTTGGTTATTGGAAAAATAGGGGGACTGAAGTGGTTATTTGTCAAAAAAGGAAAGAACTTATCTTTTACTTCTGTCAACTTCTTCTACATGCTTCATTGTCTTCATTTTTCTTCACCATTTATTTACTTCTTTTTCTTTTACTCTTTTCAACAATAATTAAAGAGTAATTTCAAGGTCTCTTATTGCAAATTCAAGAATATATGCAAGAGTTTTTGGTAAGTAAAGTTATTTTATTTCAAGTTTTTGAATTTGAATAGAATTTGATGTTTTGATTGAATTTTTGAGTTTTAAGCTTGTTTATGCTAAATAGACCCCTATGATGTTTAGAATAATATTTGGGATTAATTGGGATTGATTTTTGGTTTTTTGGTCGTAAACAAAGCTGTTTTTATGATTTTGGACCGCTAAGGCGATGCTTCAGCGCTGAGGAGGCACCTCATTACTGTTGAGGCACCAGTACTTCAGTGCTGAGGAGGCACCTCAGTGCACTAGGGAGGCGCCTTAGTGGCTGTTTCGAGCCCCAAAACCTTAACTAGAGCCATTTCAGACCATTTTTCGGATCCTATATCATATCTTTTAGCTGTAAATCAATTAAATTGAGTAGAATTGAGATTTTAAGCTAGTGTTCTTATGATTTTACTTTTAGATGTTAGGAGGAACCTCAAACCCAACTGTAGAGCATAACACAGCCCCTCCCAGCTACAATTGTCAGTTGTCTTGTCAGGTTGAATTTCATATATGTATATATAACTATGTTTTACAAATGATCGATGTTTAATGATTTTTTTTATACACTATTTGCTATTATATATTTTCTAGTTATCTGGAACTATATAATATTAAGTTTATTTTAAGCTATACATATGAGAATTTAGTTTCTAAAATATTTAATTTATGAAATACACTCAGAATGGTGACTATGAAATCACACCTTAAATATTGGGTGCGAAATAAATAAAATATATTGCCTACGGGCATTTATCTTTGCGCATGCGTAGAGTTGCTAGGAATTTATAGGATACCACTTGAGTGTACAATGTTACATAAATTTGTATTTATGTATATTGAACTTTGATGATTTTGTCTATGACTTCCTTAATTTATTTGAAGCCGTATTAAAAGATTTAGAAAAAAGTAATTGGATTGGAAGTATTTATTTTAGTACTCAGACTGTTATTCACTGCTTAGGTAGATTTTGATTGATTTAAGTTGAATTTTTGTATCATGATATATGTTAATATTTTAATATTTTTATGGTTATATTTATATTCACTCACTGAGTAATCGTACTCATTCCATCTATTTAAACCATTTCAGATCTCTTTTTGGTGGATTAGTAGATCCTTATATAGCAAGTTTCGGGTGTGATCTCCATAGTTAGAACTAGCGGAGGTTGAGCCAATAATCAAACTTTTGTTGTATGGAAATAGACTTTTATTTAGAGAAGCCTTAGAGACCTTTGTAAAGCTGCTTAAATAGATATTGTAAACTTTTTCTTACATTATAGTATGTTTGTAATGATATCTAATTGTTTAATGTTATGAAGTCTTTTAGCTTAACCGTGGGTTATTAGTCTATTATTGCATTGATCTTTATGGTAGAGAGCAGGATACACAATTTGGCAAAATTGTAAATATAAGAGAAAAAGTGACAAATTCATGTAAGTACTAAGTACAGGTGCTTGCAAATAGATTATGCTTTTTTTTTTATTGTCAAGCATACCTAACAAATCGCCCAATAAACCCCACTACTTCAAACTTAAGAAAATCAATGATGAGAAATAGAATCCTAACAGTTGAAAATTTAGTAAATCTTCTCAAACTCAACACATTTACAAAAAAAAAAAAAAAATTATTAATTTAAAACAAATGGAAATTTAATTAATTTGAGTAAATATAAATTACCCTTGTCTTAGCAATGTGTCTTTTGTACACTCGGTATTCTCACTTAATTTCATCCTTTTCACTATCACTCTCTTTTATGTCATCGTCATTGTATTTATCTTCGTATTCATCTTCTCTTCCTCTTCATCTTCATCCTCAGTCTCTTCGACAAGGCACATACTATGTTCAAATTTAGGAGGCTCCTCTTCATCTTCATCTTCATCTTCATCAATATTCAGACTAACCTCAACCTTTGCCTTCTTGAAAGTTGACTCCTCAACTGATGATGACGATTCATCTGTTAGCTTGAATACTAAGGAGTTATCATCATCATCAGTTAGTTTGGATAATGAAGAGTCATTAACTCTGGTTTATGTACCTTAGCATCAACGATGACACTTTAGCCATGATCGACAATTTTAATTGAATATGTGTAGAGATTTGGTTTAAAAAAAAGTTGCTAAGAAATTTGAGGCAACATATTTATAAGAGGCCCAAAGCTTATTTTTAGATCAAATCAATTAAATATGATCAAATTAATTAAATTTGAAACCATGTGCTATCTAATATCTGAACTTGGCATATGAATAAAAGAAAAGGGCAAGGGCTTTATATTTTCAGATTAAATCAATTAAACCTGAAATCATGTGCTATCTAAGCAAGTAATTATCAGTAATAGCAACGGTAAAATGCGTTAAGATAAGGTAAAAAGCCATGATAACAGAGATGTTGGTGTTAGATGGGAGACGAAGAGTAGGTAATATAATAAATAAACAACTGAAATTTCTAAGATTTTTATTCAGTTTTACTTTTCAAGTGAAAGAGAATGAGAGGGGAAAGTTTAATTGAAGTCAATATAGGTGATGGTACGATTGGTTGGTGGTATGACGGTTGCTAATGGAGGAGGTTATAGTGGCATTGGTGTTGATAGTGATGACAAAGTTGATAAAAATGATGGTAAAAAATAGGTTTATTTTGCCAAATTACTTAAAAAATTCTGAATTTTTCGAGTTTTAACAATTTTAGCATGTTTTTTCAACTTTTATTTAAGAAATCTTGAACTGTACATTTTTTTAACAATTTTAATATATTCTTTTAAAATTTATAAAAAAAATCAGAAACTTTACAATTTTTAACAATTTCTTTTAACAATTTATCAAAAAAAAATTGTTAAAACTCATAAAATTTTAGACCAATATTAAATTATATTTGATCAATCAATTTTTTTAACATCCAATAAAATGTTGCAATATTTAATATTGATATGGAACCATACTTCTTTTAATTATTTTTTAAAAAATGAGAATTTAATGAATTAGCAAAATTTTTTTTATTAAAATATACCATTTTTAATCTTAAATGATATATCTTATTTTTTTCTAATTTTTTATCTTATAATACTTCAGACACTAATTAAACTATTTTATAAAAATTAAATTGTCTCAATCCTTGGATTAACAATCCTCCCGTTATCATCCATTAAATAATATTTAAGTACTCAAAAATTCAATATTTTAATAAGAAAATTTTTACTAATTCATTAAATTCTCATTTTTTAAAAAAAATTAAAAGAAGTATGGTATCATATCAATATTAAACACTGCAACATTTTATAGGATGTTAAAAAATTGATTAAATAAATATAATTTAATATTGGTTTAATTATCTAAAAAATCTTGAACTTTATGAGTTTTAACAATTTTTTTTTGATAAATTGTTAAAAAAAAATGGTAAAATTGTTTAAAATTGTAAAGTTATTTTTTTTATAAATTTTGAAAGAATATATTAAAATTGTTAAAAAATATAAAATTCAAAATTTTTTAAATAAAAATTAAAAAATATGCTAAAATTGTTAAAACTTGAAAAGTTCATAATTTTTTAAATAAACAGTACAGGAAGGGAAGTAGGAGAAGTCTCAAATTTTATTTTATTTAACTATTAAAAAGTTAATAAAGAGGAAGAAAATTATTCCCCATTCCCCTTATGCCCTTCCGTTTCCTATATAGTTGCCATGCTCAGTAGCCATGCAGAGTGTTAGGTTTTCCTTCAAGTGCTACTTTTTCACCGCTCCCTTGCAACCTCTCTGCGGCTCCGCCTCTCCCCTTCTTCATCCCATCTCCTTTCTCGTACATCCATTATCTATCTCTCTGTCAGAGTCTGGTCCTTTCTCATAGGCGCGTCCTCTATCTGTCAGATGTTGGACTGTTACCGTCTCTGTAACATTCGGTTTGTCCCTTGCTCTTTCTGTTTGGCTTTAATTTGGGCATTTGGGGCTACTAGGGTTTCTTTTATGTTTGATTCTATTATGGTTTTGTTGTAATGAGGTGTAGGAATCGAGTGATTTCTATTTTATTGATAGTGTGATTGTACGTTATATCATGTTTCTGCCTTCAATTTGATTGCTTCTCCCTTTATGATTGAATTTGATTTATCTGAAGAAAAGGTGTTTTAATGTTTAATTTAATATTTAATCTAATAAATGTTTGATTTAAAACAAAAATATGATACCACCATACAAACATTAGTTATGTGATCATCTTAATGAGTCATTACAGCAGTGCAGCTGTATTAGTATTGACTTCTACAAGTTTAATATTCTAATCAACTTCATTTAATGGGTAGATATTATGCGAATAAGAAAAAGTGGCTCATGAATCAGGCCTTAAATTAACTATCTTGGTTCATGAAAAAGCCATTCTTTTTAGCATAGCAAGAGCAATTTCATAATTACATTTTGTAAATGGCAAAGTGTTGGACCTCTTTTCTTGGATGCTGCGTGCACTAAATAAATTGATTATCTTCCTACTGTCTTCGTTTGATTTGTCTTCTCAAGTATCAATAAATTAATTATCTTGCTGTTGTCTGTTATTTTTTGAACCGGCTATCCATTTTGAACTGTACCATACTGTTCTCTTCTTAAAGAACTGAATCTCCGTACCGACCATCCCAAAAAATGACATGGTGCGGATGTGTTGGTACGGTATTGGAGATTTTATATTTTAAATCTCTGAATTACGGTATGGTTCTAGAGAATTTTAAATCTACGGATTCCCCTGACTCTTGCTGACCTCTACTGGTTCCCTAATTTAGCATTGAATTTGGTTGGAGTGATTCTAAATTTATAATAATGTCCATACACTGTATAGGTAAGCTATGCCTATCAAAAGTGCGAAAAGGAAGGTGTTAGGTCCTAGTCCATGGGAGCGAGATGCCAAGGAAGCATCTTATTGTAAGGTTTCACTTTTTTTTTTTAATTGATTTTCTTCCTCAGCGGGTGATAATGTGTGTTCTCTCTCTCTCTCTCTCTTTTTTTTTTTTTTTTTTTTTTTCTGATGTATTGTTTAGCTGCTGATGAGATGAATGGCATATATTATTATGGGTTGAAGCGACCCAAGTTTTACAAGCATTATAATAATATGTATCTGGATGTTTTCACTAAGAGAGCTGTTTTAAAAGCTTGTCCGTCGGTTGTTAGTCTCGTATCTTATTCAGGTATTCATTATAATATTGTTGTTCTGTTGCATTCTATTTATGCTTGGTTACTTAGCTTTCTTATGCTTCTTTTCCTTGTCGATTCTTTTTTTTTTTTCTTTTAATCTTCCTCAGGAGAGGAACAGATATTTGAGGGATCTGGAACTATTATAGAAAGTGACAATGTCACGAGTGTTATTTTAACTTCGGCTTATGTCGTCAGGTGTCCACGTGGTGGAACTGTTGTTGCAGATAATATCAAGGTCATGATCACTGTTTCTACCATGCTTGTCATTTGAGATGTTTGTTTTTTTGGTCAATTGTTGAGCATTATTTTTCTTTCTTTTTATAGGTTGTTGTCCACCTTTTAGATGGTAGATCATTTCAAGGTCAAATCTTGGCATTTGACTTTCATTACAATGTTGCTGCCATAAAAATCCAATCAGAAGGTCCTTTGTCCACTGCATGTATTAGACAGCTGGATGATTCCATCACAATTGATCCAAGTCAGCTTGACATCCCTGAAGAAAAGTCGTTTCAGCTTCGTCCACACTCTAACTCTTATAATATTATACCCGGAGATAGAGTAATCGCCCTTGGACGTTATTTTGTGAAGCCGTATGAAATCATGGGGGCCTCTGGTGAGTTCAGGTAAAGCAAATTTAACTTCATATTATTTTCTTAGGTGAAAATTAATTCATTACAGAAGCAGCAATATGGGAAGGGATAAAACCCATCCAAGTTTGCTCCTCTTAATATAGAGGCGGCAGACTTATGAGCTTTTCTATTAGCTTCACGAAAAACATAATTGATTGAAAAACTAGAGAATGATCTACTAATGTCTAAAATATAATCAATAATCAAATGAAATGAAGAGAGACTGTTGGAGGAATCAAGCTCACTTCATTGATTGAACAGTCAACTTGATTAAAGTATAGCATCGTGAATTACTGTATTGTGCATGAAATGAATTATAGTAATTAATACGATGCCTATTTATTGGTCTCTTACATTTTCAAATTATTGTTTCATTTTTGCTGTTTATTTTCAGTCTTGATCATTGTCATTTTTAATGCAAGGAGCTTTTTAGGGCGAACTGTGATATCACAAGAGTATTTTCTCTTTCTCTCGCTATTTTTCCTTTCCAATTATATTTGTCCTTGATAATGTCATTCTCTTTCTGCTTTTGAGGTTTTGTGCTTCTTATATTCTATAAGTGATCTTAGAATGTGGTTCTCCCACATCAGCATGTATTGAATATGTTAGACGTGTTTGTTCACATGCATTACATGCTAATGTCTTATACATGTTTTTTTTTTTCCTTAGAAAATATTGACTGCTTAATAGATTTGGCTAATTCACTATTTTCTCTTTAGTGCGGTACTGGGGGGCCACTTATTAATCCTTATGGAGAAGTGATTGGAATCTGCTTTTACGATCTTTATTGTACTCCTTTTTTGCCGATAAATCTCGTGGTTAAGTGGTGGAGCCATTCTAAGGAAAATGGGTATGCTGGAAATCTTTTTGTGTAAATACCATCGTACTATTCAATAAATTTGTTTTTCATTAAGATTTGTGTTGATAATGTTTGGCTTGATTTTGTAAATCCATTGTATGCACATGCTTACATTATGGTTGCTTGACTTCTCAATTCTTTCTTTCTTCTAATATTTTTGAGGAAACATATTGAAATTTTGCATTTGTCATTTGACACGATTGGAGAGCTTTTCATGTCTACGAAAATATATAATTTTACATATAATCTCTAACCTTTTTGATCTAATGGCCAATGTTTTGGCTTAGGGATCCTCGTCAGCCTTACCTTGGAATGGATGTGACCAACCTTTATGCGGCTGACCTACACGTTGTGGAGAAGATAATTCATAAGTTCCCCAATGTCTTCAAGGGTGTTATTGTTGAAGAGGTATGCTCATTATTGCCTTTGTTTTAAAAGTATCATAGTTTTTTAGGTGTTATCATAAACTAAAAAATTGATGGGGACACTAACCCCCTGCCATTGGTCTATGGCCAGTGCCAATACAATTGATATTGCCAAAAATGTTAAATACTTGAACATCTTAGGATTAGTGGTAGTGATGTATCTATATGGAATGCGAGCTTGGGTGGAGAAATTCTAGTGTTAGATGTCATGAGCCATGATGTTACCTTGATAGCTTAAATCTCTTGCTACTTGGCACCTTAAGTCCTGATAACAATCTTCTGAAATTGAGTTTTAGTAAAGAAAGTTTACGAGTATTTTAGTCATTTAATAGGTATAATGCAACCCAAGGCACCTGCCTATATTACTTAATGAAAATAAGAAAGCCGTGCTCTAAATGAAGTCTCTCTTTCTCTAATCATCAGCACCGAGTAAGGTACATGGGGTAATGAACTTTTTTGAAGAAGGTACATGGGGGCTGAACATGACCATGTGAAATATTCTGTATTGTCCTTCTATGAAACTAGCTTGCTTGTCAGTGTTGTTTAGTCCGCATTTTTTTATAATTTTGCTCTGCCTAGAGAAAATGGCGATGTAGCTAGAGGTGCCTAGTTTTGAATTTTATCTGGTTTGTAAGCTCTTCAAGTTGACCACATCAAAGATGCAAAAATTTTTCATTCAGAATCTTGTCCTACTTGAATAAGCTTGGTGACTGTGCTACCGTTTTAGTTTCGTCTGTTATATCCAAAGAGGAAGTTGCACTATTAATTGATTTACTTCTGTACAGTTTCCGTTATACCTTAGCATATTAAAAGTAATGGACTCTATTTTATTATTAGTTTTCTCTTTTTGAGTTTCTATTCTGTTCTCTTGCTTAAGTCTTGCTCATTAATTCTACCTTTCTATATCATTTATTCTTCCCAAGTGGTTAATTGATTAATAATTCCTTATACCAGAATTTAAAATTGTCCATGTAAGTAGTTCGTAGAATATTTGCACATGTTTAAGTGCTTACCTTTCCCTCTATACTCGTCTTTTGAATTGTTTTTACGAACTGGATGCTTGGATGATCCCATGAATTGTCAACAGGTTATGCCAGGCACTTCAGCTGATACTGCTGGAATAATTCCGAATGATGTTATAGTTAAATTTGGTGGGAAAACGGTTCAGGGTGTCTTGGAGGTGTGTTCCCTTCTAATTTCTTATAATTAGTAATTTCTCATTGTGTGGTGGTTATGTTTCATGAACACATTAGAAAGAGAGAGGCATGTACTAGGATAGGGGCTGTTGGGAAAAAGAATTTTATGTTTTCCTTTTTGATGTAGGCTTAGAATGATTATGGATGTGACTTTATTTTATTTATTTTACAGCTCATGGTATATCATAATCTCTGTCAGAGTATTGCAATCACAATTTAGATTTTCAATGGAATTAAGATCATTTCTATCGTAATAGTTAATCTTAAAGTAGCATACTGCGAAGTGAAGACCATCATCCATGATTTTTGTAGTTTGCATAGTTATCGTCTCTGTAATTATCACCGCGGCATGTGAAAGCCAGTTCACTGCTGGTTCTACCCCTACAGCATGAAAAATGTGCAGCATATATGATTTTCTTGTAACTAGCATGGTCTTGACTGTGGTTTCCATGGGATTGCAATTGTAGTATTGTTGGAAGTTTTGAGCAGTCTAGGATGCCAGGAACTTTTTATTTTATTTTTTCTTTAAACTAACAGAAAACTGTAATATATAATTCTCACCATAGAAAGAGTTCAGTCAAAAATCCACAATTCCAGCACTTCCAATGAATTAGAGAAACAAAATTATCACCATAAATCGATAATTTGTCTATCATTGCTTTTTTTTTTTTTTTTTTTTGTGTATTGCATTGTTGGGAAATTGAGGTTTTGCTTCCTTTTTCCAAAATGTGCCTGTCAGTTTTGCATCTGTTTGCTAATCTATCTGCCCTGGTTCATGCACCTTGTTGCATGATCTTTTGAAATAGCATACTGAAGTTCAATATGCTGGACATCTATGTGTGCTACCAATAGGCAATCACTTCAGGAAAGAAAATGGTCTACCATTCAGACTGTTGTGGTGTTTGTATTTGTATAATACCCCAGTTTGATGAATTAGGTCACTGAGTTCACGAATGAAAACATAGTAAGAACAAGGAAAGATGTCCATTGGGACAAATTCTTTGTAATTTACATTCTTTCTTGCTTTGTGAGTGAAGCTTGGGACATTGAAGCTTCTTTCTTTGCATTGTGTATGAGCTTATTACAATAGCTGTCATCTCTTAGACATGGTAAATACTTGATGATAAGAAATATTTTCAATCAGAAACTGATAAAAACATATACATGCATGCAGCACAATCAGAAGTTCCAGTTGGTTTAGTTAATAATTCTGCTTTTCTTTTTTTTTTTTTTGATTTTTTTAATTCCACTTTGATATCAGTTACTGCAACTAATGTGGGATAAGGTCGGGGATTCAGTGGAGTTAGTTGTGCTACGAGCAAGTGATGGTGTTCCATTGCATCTTAGCATGGTGGTGGAGGAGGTCACACCTGATGAATTATATAGGTAAATCTCTTATTACCGATTAATGATTTCAAATGAGTCCAATCTTCCCAGCTAGACTACAGTAGTACATATTGGTTTGCATATGGAAACTTGTACCATTATGAGGTGCATTCATTCTTGTAACTACTGGATAATCTTGTTCTGATTTTGTTTTTCTTTAACCCTCACGTTGGTGATTTATCCTTGATTCTGAATGTTTATATGTGTTGCTGTGTCAGCTGGTGTTAAAGGGCTGGAGGAAAGACACCAATCTTGGAAGTCATAGGTATTCAGTTCATGTAGGGTTTGTGGTGGTTGAAATATGTGAACATGCTTCCAATGAGCTGTTGGTTTGATGTTTTTTTTTTTTTTCTTTCTTTCGTTGGCTACTGTTTATGTGAACATGCTTCCAATGAGTTGTTGGTTGCTTGCTCATCTTTTATTATTGTTAAGGTGACTACTCATGCTAGGCTAAGATATGTAACCGATTTCGTCTAATCTTCTAGCACTTCAAATGAGGTGAGTACTTTCGTTTCTTGTTTGTGTCTAGGTCTACATATATGGGAGTGCACTTTTTTTGTGTACTATGGTGAATTTTGTTGCAGTATAACAGAACTGAGTTTGCTCAAATTGTTCCTGTTCTTTGTCCTCTCTTTTTTTCCTCCAATATCGTATGATAGATGTCATGAGACGATCAAATTAATGGAGTATGATTTAGCAGTTAAAGAAATTGAGTCTGGCGTTATCTGACTAGCTATAATGACGGACTTTGTAATTTTAATATAACTACTCTTGGGGCTATTTGCATGTACTTATTAATACTAGTATACAACACTGATTTGCATGTGATTATTGGATTTATTTTTATAAACTAAATTATAAATTCAATGACCTTTCGTCGAATTTATGATTATGTACGAGTTAAATTGAATTAGTTAGAGTATAATGACCGTTGAATACCAATAGTTTGAAAAAAATAAAAATAAAAA
The DNA here is from genome assembly GCA_949673435.1 of Macaranga tanarius. NCBI lineage: Eukaryota > Viridiplantae > Streptophyta > Magnoliopsida > Malpighiales > Euphorbiaceae > Macaranga > Macaranga tanarius. The sequence continues at coordinate 22,011 of CATIWO010490147.1, forward strand.
TGTCTAAACAAATATAACTTATATTCATAACCCAAAAAACAGGTAACTTCATAATGGAAATTAAATGAACTAAAGGTGAAATTCTCCTTTAACTTGTAGGGAATGTTCAAATTCGGCTAATTTTTTCAACAAATAAGGACAATACTTTTATTTAAAGGTCAAATTGATCCTTTAATACTACAATCAGCTTTTTATTTTTTGACAAATTAACAAAAGAGCTCCTACACATTTACAGATATTTTACTAATGTTTAAAATAGTTAACAAATTAGTTCATATTTAAAAAAAAAATAATTTAAAAATTCTAAATATAAATTATATTCAAAATATAAATTTTTTGACAATGTCCATATTACAGGACTGATACGGGAGTATCATCGAGACGGAAATGAGGCAGTTAGTTGTTAGAAGTTAGTATATTTTTTAAAAACTATTTTTATGAGCCACATCTCACATGCCTAGTGTAAGGAGAGTAATTGAATTCAATATCTCTCCCTCCCAAGAGTAAAGATTCTTACCACTTGAGATAGGCCTCAAGTGTCAAAATATAATTTATTTATAGCTTGTAAAATCTAAAAATTTAATGATATATTATATTAATATAACAATGTAGTTATTCAACTATAATTAATTTTGAAATATTAAAGTTTTATTTATTTATAAATTAATTTTATTTTTTAAAAATTATACATAACACTTAAATCTATCCAGTATGGAAATACAAATACACAATTTAATATGTACATTAATACAACATATAACTAACCTTTATATAATAAATAAAAATATAATATTAAGGTAGCAATGTAATAATATATTGTTAGGTTTTATAATTTTTAATATTAGAATAACAATTATTTTAATAACAACCAATATAAGTAAATTAAATCTTACCGCTAAAGGTAACAAAATCACTAATCTACATCAGATAGATGAAAATATACATAATGGAATCTAAAATTGACTTAAAATGATAATTTTTATGGACCTGAGAAAAAATGATCAAGATACATTAGGAGAAAGCATTTTGCAACATGTTTGCAAATAGTTGTAAAATTTGAACATGTAGTCTGCCACACTTTTGCATAACTTTTAAGTAGTCTGAGTCTCATGACTTATCAAAATTTTTTTCAGAAGGGAATCAATTACAATTATGGAGACAGATACACAGTAATAGGCACAAAGTAATAAGCATAACATATGAGAAACATGTGGAAATGGAACCCAAGTCATAAAGCTTCTAAACGGAATCTAGGTTCAGTCAACTTGTTTCTATCTTAGTTCAGTTTATCTCTATGAAGGATTATAAAAATATGATGTGAAGTTTCAATAAATAAATGAATCCTAAATTATTGGTCATGATCATGATGAATCCACAAAACACCCTTCCTTTGAGATTTCCACTCTCATCAAAACGGACACAACATTTATAGAAGAAATTGCTATTTTTACAGATTTTTTTGATATAGGAAACTTTTGTTCATAGCTTTCAACATTGACAGCTTATGATTTTCTTCCTAAGGCCATGTTTGATGCTAGCAATGCAAAGTTTGTCTTGTTTAATAGGTTGGAATAATATAGGAACGCATTGGGTTTTATCAAAGATCTTATCTTATGGGATAATTCTTGATAAGAAAAAGTGGCATTCCATAACCATCCACCACAGAGAAATCTTAAAAGCAAGGATCCAAGCTTCTGCAGCAAAGCTCAGTCCCTTCAACAGTTTAATTGATGAAACAGATTATTTCAGGCTAGTTTTCACAATACAACTTTGAATTTATTATTGCTTCGCTCATTTCTTTTCCTTCCATGAAGTTCAAAAATGAGATGGCAAAATAGTGTTTTCTATTTTTCTTTCATCAGACAACAATAAAATAATCATATTAGGCTTAAGTTACATTTTCAAATACACTCAGTTAATTTTCACCCTCTGAATTCTTAACAGTTAGGATATGCATGAAACGAATGAAAGCATTAGTTTGCATAATTGATCAGGTGATATTTCATAGACTGACGTCTAATCACTAGAAATGGCACGTTTTTCTTGAAAAAAAAAAGTTCAAAGCACAGTCTTACCTTGATTTATGAAAATGTCATAGAGGTTTTCAAATTGTTAAAAAATGCTGCGAGAATTTCTCTTCACAATTGTGAAGCAACAGTAGATAATTCTCTTGGTAGTGCATTCAAGCATGTTGTTGGTTTCTCATTATCGACGTTCAAACCTATACCTGCATGGCAGAATGGTATAAAAGATTTATCAAGCACAAGAATCAAGAACCGGGATCGCTTGCATAATAAATAAATACATATGGCAAGAATATGTGCAAGTAACACACTAAGAAATTAATTAAAAGCTAAATTATCAAAGATGACAAAAAAAATCATTATCCCCATATATACTAGTATTTTAATTAAAACATAATACTAAATAATTATTATAAATCTTTTATTTTTAATTTTTTAAGAAAAATTAGAATTTTAAATAGTTTGACATATTGGTTTCTTGGAGTGAATATTGACATATGAAGATGGACTGAGTTTAATAATTTTAGAACTCAGTAAATTTTACAGAAATTTAATAGGATGAGCAAAAAAACTTATTACCTCATCAATGTAATAATAAAAATTTATATAATAAAATTGTTAAGATATCATATAAAGGAAGTATCAATATAAAGGAAGCATTCCACTTTTAGATATTGTAGATTACATTAAAATTCAGTACTTTAATTTTAGTTAATAATTATAATTTATTTATATTATTAGAAATTTATTGCTGCTTCGAAAATCTAATATACTATTAATTTCAGTACTTTTAATTTCAGTTGCTACCACTAGGGTGTAACCGAGTCAAGCCGACTCGCGAGCTACTCGGGATCGACTCGAAAAAAACTCAAAATCGACTCGATAATAATCGAGTCGAGCTCGAGCTCGAGCTACTCGAGTAGGTTGTCGAGTCGAGCTCGAGCTCCTTAATGTTTGACTCGATAGGCTCGCGAGCTTAATCGAGCTTGATCAAACTTAACCGAGTTTGTGTATATTTACCATTTTATCATTTTATTTTAATATAATTATAATAATATCTTATCGAACCGAGTCGAGTTATATATCGAGTCGAGTTCGAACTCGAGTCGAGCTTAAATATTTTAATATATATTTTAAAATTTAAAAATTTTATATAATTAATCGAGTCGAGCTGAGTCGAGCTCGAGTATAAGAATCATTTAATCGAGTCGAGCTCGAGCTTCAAAAAAATAAACTCGATCGAGTTCGAGTCGAGCTCGAGCTTCGAGTTTAAGAGTCGAGTCGAGCTCGAGTTTGGCAGTGTGTCGACTCGACTACACCCCTAGTCATAACATGGGATGCTTTCAGAAAAATGGAGGGTTCGCCTATGGATTTGAAGAATACTTCAAATCCGATAACCAACTTTTATGGCGGAACTATTCAGCCTATGGGCAGTATAGAATTGGAAGTAGAATTTGGGAATCGTAACACAAAGGAAACTGTGATGATTAAAACCTTGTTTAACGTGGTAGACACTCGTTTAGCATACAATGGTGTAATTGGAAGACCTATCCTTTGGAAGTTGGGGGCAGTAACCAGCATCCGTCACTTAGTAATGAAAATTCCAGCTCCGGGAAAGACTATTACTATACGAGGAGACCAAGAGGTGGCTAAGCGATGTTATAATCTTGCCATGAAAGATGAGTTAGAAGCCTTCCCTATCGAGCACTTTGTTGAACTAGAGAAGCACGGAGTAAGTCCCGAACCAATAGAAGAATTGCAAGAGCTGGAATTAGCTAACGACAAGACAATCAAAATAGGGGGAGAAGCTCCGAATAAAATCAAAGAAGAAATAGTACAAGTATTACAAAGACATGCGGATACATTTGCCATAAAAGCATCCAAGATCGTGGGAATTGATCCTACTGTAGTCACACATAGCCTAAATATCGACCCTAGCATAAAGCCAGTTATACAGAAGAAGCAAAATTTTGCCCTTGAACGACAGATAATTATAGCCACTGAAATCAAAAAGCTATTGGAAGCAGGGTTCGTGAGGGAAATTTTTCACCCCGAATGGCTGGCTAACGTAGTTCTAGTAAAAAAGTCAAATGAAAAGATCCGTATGTGCGTGGACTATACGGATCTCAACAAAGAATGTCCGAAAGATAGCTATCATTTACCAACCATCGATCAGTTGGTAGACTTAACGGCTTGCCATGAAATATATAGCTTCATGGATGTGGCTCAGGGATACCATCAGATTCCCATGAAAAAGGAAGATCAGGAGAAAATATCATTCATTACTCACCAAGGGTTATACTGTTACAATGTCATGCCCTTCGGCTTAAAGAATGCATGAGCTACGTATCAAAGGTTTATGAATTTCATCTTTGAAAGTGACATCGGGAGGACAATTGAAGTGTACGTGGATGATCTTATCATCAAAAGCAAGAACTCAGAAAGTCACGCCAATGACCTGGAATGAGTATTTCAAACTTTCGATCATTATAAAATGAAATTGAATCCTGATAAATGTGTTTTTGGCGTTAAAGCAGGGAAATTTTTAGGGTTTATGATCTCACAGAGAGGAATCGAAGCTAACCCTGAAAAGATGCAAGCCATACTCAACATGAAGACTCCAGCAACTTTGAACGAGCTCCAATAATTAAACGGACGCATAACGGCCCTCAGACGATTCATGTCGTGTTCAGTAAAAAATGCCTTCCCCTCTTTAAGGCAATACAAAATTGTAAAAAATTTGAGTGGACTGTCGATTGCCAGTCGGCATTCGAAAACATCAAGAGGTTCTTGACCTCACCGCCTTTATTAAGCAGACCGGTGCCTGGAGAAGACTTGTACTTGTACTTATAAGTAGGTGACGAATCCTTGGCATCCATCTTGGTACGAGAAGATAAGGAAGAACAGAGTCCTATTTACTATATCAGCAAAGTTCTCAGAGGGTCAGAGGTTCGGTACCCAAAAATGGACAAGCTAGCTCTAGCTCTTGTACACACATCCAAGAAGCTCTGACACCAAGCACATAGGATAATAGTACGGACTAATCAACCTCTTAAGAAAATTTTGTAAAGACCAGAAACGTCAGGCAGACTTGTGCAATGGTCAGTTATTCTTGGAGAACATGATATAGCCTACAAACCACGAAGGGCCATCAAAGCCCAGGTACTGGCTGATTTCCTACAAGAAATGACTATTTCAGATGTTGGCAATGAAGAAAGAGAAGAATGGTGAATGTTCATAAATGGAGTTGTGGGAAAAAATGGATCCGGTGCCAGAATTATCTTAATAGGCCCTGAAAGGGTCAGGATAGAATATGCAGTTCGGATGGGATACCATGCCACTAATAACGCAGTAGAGTACAGGGCCTTGGTTATGGGTTTACGATTGGCTAATGAAGTCAAGGCTGAAAATCTCAAAATCCTTTGCGATTCTCAGCTCGTTGTAAACCAATTGAAATGAGACTTCGCTACGAAAGATATTAATATGAGCAAATATTTATAAAAAGCTCGTGAGCTCTTATAACAGCTTGAAAAGCAGGGGCGACACTGAAACATCATTTAAATTCCCAGAGAGGAAAATGAAGCAGACTCACTGGCAAAATCAGCAGCAGAAAATGGAGCCACATTTCAAAATACTAAGCTCAAAGAGATTCTTACTACTCTAACTATCGAAAGGAATGAGGTACTTGTTACTAGCCAAATCGATAATTGGACTAAACCTATTATCGAATATCTGGATTCCGGAGTCCTACCTGAGGATAAGAAGGAAGCAAGAAAAATCCGGATGAAAGCAGCTCAGTATTCACTACAGGAGGAAACCCTTTATCGAAGATCATTCAGCCACCTATGGAGTAAATGCGTATCACCTAACGAAGGAAATTATGTACTCCGGGAAATGCATGAAGGCATTTATGGAGCCCACGAAGTCCAAGCAACATTGGTCAGAAAAGCTCTCTTACAAGGTTATTATTGGCCTACAATGGCAAGGGATGCCCAGAAGCTCATACAGCATTGTGAAAAGTGTCAGAGGCATTCTCAACTATCGCATTTACCAGCTCACATCCAGAGTCCCATTGGAAGTCTGTGACCTTTCGCATTATGGGGAATGGACATTCTTGGACCTTTCCCACTGTCCTCGGGACAAAAGAAGTTTCTCATCATCGCCATAGACTATTTTACAAAGTGGATTGAAGTAGAGGCAGTCCCAATAATAACGGAGGCTAGGATTTATAATTTCTTTTGGAAGGAGGTGGTGTGCAGATTCGGTATTCCCCACACTCTCATCACGGACAACGAAAAGCAGTTCGATAATAAAAAATTTAAACAATTTTGCTCAGACCTCCATATAAAACTGCGGTTCACTTCGGTAGCTCATCCTCAGACCAATGGTCTAACGGAGGTAACTAATCGGATAATCTTGCAGGGCATCAAGAAGCACCTAGGTGATAAAAAAGGCGATTGGGCTGATGAATTGTATAACATCATTTGGGCATACCGAACAACCCCGAGAAGCTCTACTGGGGAATCACCTTTCTGATTGGCATACGGAATGGATGCAGTGGTTCCTGTTGAGATTGGGTCTCCATCATAAAGGACATCTAAAAATTTTGAGACAGAGAAAAATGAGTCTAATACTCGCATTTCCCTAGATCTGTTAGAAGAATGACGAGAGCAGGCCTCATTAGTGGCAAAAGCAAGACGCCATCAAATAGCTCAGTATCATAATAGCCGAGTACGCTTTCGTGACTTCAACATGGGAGACTTAGTCTTACGAAAGGCTGAAATTAGAAAAGGGAATGCTGGAACAGGAAAGCTAGGACCTACATGGGAAGGCCCATATAAGATCGTGGGAAAAACTGATAATGGTGCTTATAAGCTTCGAAGTCTAGATGGGAAAGACATCCCCAGGTATTGGAACATAGATAGTTTAAGAAAATATTACCAGTAAGGAATTAGTAATAACGAGTTTATAGCCTAATAGCTTATTGTACCTCCATTTCAAATAAAAAGCTCCAAGAGAGCACGAGTGTTTCACTCATCCAAATAAAAAGCTCCAAGAGAGCACGAGTGTTTCACTCATTCAAATAAAAAGCTCCAAGAGAGCACGAGTATTTCGCTCATTCAAATAAAAAACTCCAAGAAGAGCATCAAAGTCATGATACACTATTCGTAAAAACAAATACTCATTTCAAGTAACACAAATTCAACACTCATAAGAAATTCGAGTGTGATGGAATCCCTTACTCATAAATTAAGAGATGACATTCAAACACTCGCATGTAATTAAATTATACACTCATTTTGAGTAAAACAAATACTAAACGAATATCGTTAATATCCAGATCTGATCATACCTACGTTCGAAAGAACAAATAACTTCAAAAAGATTTTGCATCAAGCTTTCATAATCTGATTAATTGTATAAAGGGGTGATATGCTCATCTACAATTCAAATATTACGGGTCTCGTAATAAATATACGAGTGGCGTTTGTTTCCTTAATAAGATTATGAATATCTTTTAAATATTCGGAAGACATAAGAAGTCTAACATGATACATGGGAATGAATACGAAAAATATTTGAATAAATTCGCTAGCACACATACTTATAAACTACGAACGCTACCCCATAGTCAATAATGAACTACTGAGTTCCAAGGCATATGGTATACAAAGTATTGTGATGCTCGTAAAAACTGAACGAATTCTCAAATTATAAGAAAAGTATGTGCTTTCATAATACTGGAAAATAAGAAATGAACGAGTTTTCAAACTAAAGGTCATCCTAAATATTAATAAAAAGTATGATTACAAAAAGTTCATTACAAATCATGTTATAATTACTCCTCTCTTTGAATAGGGAGAGCAAACATAGCATCATCTGAGCACCCGCTAGATCCCTCAACTTTGGAAGATGGAGGAACAATAGGATTTTCAGTAGGCGGAACAGAAGGCCCTTCAGCAAGAGGAGCAGAAGTGGAGGGTTGACTAACAGAGGTAGCTCGCTCTCTTCTCACAATATCACCTCTCACAGAGTAATCTTTGTTATTGGGGTGAAGTCAAGATCAGCATGCTGGAGGGAAAGAACTCGTTGCATTTTAGCTTTAAGTGCTTGAACAAAGCTCGCTGTAAAGTCTTGAAACTGTTTCATATAATTCTGACGATTGCTAATGTGTTGACGATTCTCTTTCTCCAAATCCGTAACCTTCTTAGACAGTTTTAGCACAGAGGTTTGCAGCTCCTCGTTCTCTTTCTTCTCCAGATCCAAGCTCAAAAGAGCACTATCTTTTTCAGCATGAAGTGTATCAAAAGCTTCTTTCATGGAACGAAGCTCGCCTTCATAATCAATTTTTAGCTCATTAATTTTCAGGTCTCTGAGATTGCATCCGCTCTTGTGAATATGACGAACCTCATCCATTTTTAAAAGTCTTTGACCAACCTACGAAGAGGGGAGCAAGTTTTTACATTAATGAAAAAATAAAATAAAAGATAATAAAAGAGGAACGAATACCAAACCTCAAAAAGGCTCAAAAACATTTGAGTTCACAGCTCGGCCTCATCCATTCCATCCCATCTGGTCATATCATGTTTAAATCTAAGGCATTCAGATAGATGGTCACGAATCGCAGTAGAGTTAATACTTGGTTTCTCAGTCTTCTTCTCTAGCCAAGTGGCGAGGTTCGGACATCCATCTATTCTCGGCCTCTTGACAAAAATTTCACCACCTTCCGTTACAGGTTCGTATGTGTCCTCCGAACCTCGAGGTATTTTTCCCTATTATTTCTCAGAGGGCTCCATATCTTTTTCTTTGGGGGAGGGATTGATTTCATAATCCTCAACGCATAATGGAGGAATGTTGGTATCATCAGTTTCAAGAGTCTCATCTACAACATCGCAAAGTCCCTCCATAAATTCATTAAGTAAATCAGCCATCTATAAAAAGAAATATCAGAGTTAGAAAAATACCTTCGGATTCAGATATACCACCTTTAACTTCATAGAGACCGGCATCATCCGGATGCTCGTGTCTATACACGAATCTCTTAGCATAGAAATTAGCTCGGGCTCCAACATGGTTGCATTGTGCGAAGAGATTGCCAAGAAAATTAAGGTCATCTTTGATGTACTTGGTTGATCATTTTATAAACGTAGCTTCGTTAGCCCAAGTGGTTCAAATGTTCTGGAAGTACGTTTCATGTTCAATAATAAAGAACCGACTCCTCCAGGATCAGTTAATATCGGGTAGTTTTCTTAACATACTAAAGTTGGCTACTGCGGATAATGAGAAGGTCAAATCACCTTTCTTTTTTATCAAGTTAAAGAAGTACCTATGCATAAAGACGGAAGGTTCATGGCCTTATGAACGGATTAGTTCATAAAAGGGTGTCAAAAAATGATACCCATTCAGATGAAGTTGTCCGGGGGCTATCGCGTAGGCTTGAAAGAATCGGATTACAAATGGGTCAAGGGAAAATCTAAGCCCACCCTCTAACTGATCCACATATATCACTAATCTAGTATTTTTTCCCTCCTTGTTGGGATTTTAATGGGCCCTGAAGCTATCTCGGGCTTGGAGTAACTTAAACTCAGCAGGAATGTTGAATAATGCCCTAAAAGGGCGAATACTTTCTTTAGACAGTTGTGGAGAAAATTCAGAAGCATCTAAGGGTTGTCTAGGGGCCATCACTATGATTTTAAAATGCAAAAAACAAAAGAAAATATATATATGAACAAAAACACCAGCGAAGAAAGGAGGAGAAATCACCTTGGCCTTAGCAAGAAATGTTGCAGGGCTTTAGCAGCAGATTGAGGACAAGCGAAGGAAACAGATGAAACCCAGGAAAAGAGAATCAACATGGCATTCTTAGAAAACAATCGATGAATATATAGCAAGAGGAGATATTTATCTTTTCTTTAAATACCCTCGTTGTTACCAAGCTCTTATTTTTGGAAGGTAAAGGGCACGTTTGGAAATTCAAAGAAATAAAAAGACGCTTTGGGAAGCGAGAGGTATGATGGGATAGTGAAGAGTCATGTCCAAATTTTAAAAAAATTTTACAGTAATAATGGCTAAAAAATCATTTCGGTTATCAAGGCAGAGGACAGGTGGATTAGGTCATTAATAGCCGAATATATTAATTCGTTATGTAAAGATTAAGTGTTTCATACGACGGGTAGTATTCATTGATCTTACTATATATACGAGTCCTTTGAATACTCCAAGATGAACGGCTATTTTGATAAAAAGGTTCTTGACAATCAATTCGATCATTATCAAATAAATAAACGAATGATTCGAACATTCGTCTAACCTTTCAGACCTTAGCAAGAACTCTTGGTTATTTGTATAAATCAGACGAATACTCTGGAAGCAAACTCGATTAGTTTCTTGAAGAGTTGAAATGAGTGCTTTAGGAGTTCGATAAAGATTCGCAAATACCGAATGCTTCAAGAATTTGTAGATAAGAACACTGCAGTTTCTTCGAACATAAATATTCGATACCATGGGGGGGACATCTGATAAGTGTCAGAATTATCTCAAGACCATAAAGAGTCCTTAATAGGAGTCTTGTTCCATAAGGCAATCTAATAAAGGAAGATTGACTATACAACAGGAAGGATTCCTGTTTAGTTCTAATCCTAATTGGACTAGGTATGCCTCTCTTTTATGTCTATATATAGCTCATATTTCTCTCATATTGATTATCTTGGAAAACTCTTCTAACTTAGGCATCGGAGACCCTGTGGATCGAAGATCCCGGGTTCACCATAGGG